>JAAOAI010000287.1:0-54816 GCA_013758895.1 Fusarium bulbicola
CTATTATAAGTATAGTAAAAAACACTAATTTATATACTTTTATACCTAGGATATAAAATAATAAAAAACACTAAAAAATAAGGATATTGCTTAATAGCTTGCCCTTATTTAGTAAATTATAAGCCCTTCTATTAGCTTAATATATTAATAGCTTATATAAAAGCTACTAAGTTACCTATCTATTATTATATTAAGATTATAGTAAGAAAATAGGTCTAAAGATAGAAAGGTTAGTTAGTTACCTCTCTTTTTCCTATTTTTATAACATAAATTGACCTGATAATATACTATCCCGGGCTTGCCGATCATACCTAAAGGCTGTTTAGATGCCAAGCACGTGACGGACGGGCTGAATAGAGCGTTAGAGTTGGCGGTTGGTACGGGTAGACGCAGCAGTTGCGGGCTTTGACTTCCATTGTTTCATGAACATTGAGGTGTTTGTCTCTCTCGTAGACCCTTTTTCTACCTAGATGCCCGTGATACACTAACAATTTCCGCGCCCAGACAAAGAACTCGAGGTATGTCACCTCCATCGATCGACACGGTGCGGGCTTACTCTGACGGGTTCGGTTCAGTTCAGTCGCAGCTACAGCTACAGTTGCAGTCCCATTATACGGGTCACTGGTTCCTGTTCCTGGTCCCTTGCTCAATCGAGACTCGTTCCCTCAACACGGTTCAGCTTAAGGTACTTTACTTCAACTGCATGTGCTTACGGTCTCATTGAACTTGGTTGCACCAACGGGAATCTAAACGTCAAAGCTTCTTCCCTTCTTCCCCCAACTAACTAACAACGCTTGCCCCACGTCACGCAAGGCAAAGACGAAGGAAGACACAGTTAATCTTTTGTATGCATCCATCCAACCCATTCCTTACTTCTAGAATATTTCCCTGCATCAACAAAGTCTACAGTGCAAGCACTGACCATTTCTGTTAGGCCTTTGTATCCATCTCGGAATAAAAATAGAGCCCTGTCCACTTTTGCAGGTCTGATCCTTTCCCCATTGTCCACGCAAGCCTCTCATTCGCTCGGCCACCTGCGATCTCGTGTTGCTTCCTCAGCGCCATCAACTCCTGGATATCCTATCTTTTATCGGTCTTCCTACCCCATTCGCAAACATGAACCAGCAGCCTGCCGTCCAAAATCTGGCTCAGGCTCAGGCGCCAAATGCAGCCGGCCAGGATGACTGGGATGAAGCGCGCCTCGAGGAAGCCATGAAACGCCTCAAGCTTCTGCACATCAAGGTAACGTTGTTTTCAACGTGAGAAAACGGGATGCAAACTTGCTCATCAGGCTCTTGTTTCAGGTCCGGCAATTGAACGACACCATTCCTAAGATGATCAAGCCGCTTGTGCAAAAGCAACCTTCACGTAGGCTCCCTGGTGTACTCATACTCCGAAACATCCTGAGCTGACCCATCACCTATGTATAGCCGATGTCATGTTTGCAACTTTCATGAACTCAGTCAATGAAGCGCAAGCAAACATCAAGGAGGTTACTGACTTGATGCGCGACGACAAAAGTCGTGAAATCTTTGCGCAGGCCAAGAAGAGGAAAGAGGAAGAGCCCACGGGTATCAAGACTTGGGAATATTATGATCACCCAGACTGGTTCAGAATGGATGAAGAATAATGAGATACATGGAACATATAGCACAGGCGTTTATGGATGGTTTAACTACATTATTGGGACATGAATGATAGGAGCAAGAGTAGTGCAGGAAATGCTTTCGAACTTTTTTTTACTACTGGACGACGGCACATCAATATTATCAAGTTTTAGAACAAACTACTTTACAGTTGTTCTCGATCCGATGGATCGTAGATGCAATCGTCGCCGCCTCGCTCATTGGTGATAGCTTCTTTATCGATGAGGCAACCAGAAGCTCAGTGCAAGGAAACAAGGTTTCGGGGCACTCCTATAGAGTTTGATCAATCACAGTCAAACTGCCCTGGTTTGCATCTGTAGTTTGGGGACGAGGGAGATAACCCCTAAGTTTCCATAAGACTATTTCTTTCTTCGAGGGCAGGGACAGGTTGACCATTTTCGACTGCACACCCCAAGGTCTGATCCAAGACTGTGAGGCCCATGAAAGTACGTTCCCCCTGCTTTAAATGGGCTTCCTTACGGCTCCGTAGCTTTATATTAACTTTCGGTTCGCCAACCGCATTACGATTGCCCGACGGCGGAGGATACATCAGGGCCGACACCGAGCTACAAAAGGGGGCGGATAGATCATAATGGGACAATGACATGGGACTTTATACAATCTTTATCTCTAGCTTAATCTAGTCTACATGTTATTTAATAAGCCCTCTCTATGAAGCGTTTGGAATGTGGACTGCAAAAACTTATATTCTTCTGCATCTCCAAATCATAGAGTGTGTTTAGCTTGGGTAGGCAGGTAAAGGGTCAAAGTTCTCGGGGAGGAGAACTCAGAACCAATAGTGATGGAGATGAGCGATTTCCCTATCTTCTACCGACTGATCTTATTTCTAAATATTTGCTATAATAGAGATATGATTTCGTGCTGAGAACTGATCGAGTCACATTGTGACTTGTAGTCAGCGTAATATGGCATCAGGTTCAGTCAAGACTCAGCATCTCGGTATCTGCTGTTTCTGTGTTCGGTAAAACTTCTAAATAACATTTGCAAATTAGAAGATTAAACAACTAGGTTGAATGTTTCGAAACGTCAATTTGCGACTGATGCTGAGTTTTTGGTCTTTTCAGTCTCAAAAGCAAAGCCTGATTCACCATTTCGATCCATCCCACTGCTGTAACGCATCGTCTATCCATTGAATAACAGCAAATTCTTTTCGCCCAACTCGGACTGTTCGGCGGCGTTTGGGAAACACAGAGATATGATATGCTCTGTTTTTGCGAAACTGACACAAATGAAGCATGCTACTTCTCTCTATCTACTTATCACCACCAACTACTCCGTAAATGAAACTACCTTACCCTCAGGGGGCAAGAAAATTACAGGCCTTGGTATAGGGCATCAAAATAAACGTAGTAAAGAGTCCCCTAAGTTTAGGCTAGATTTACCTAAATATATTCATTGCTTAGGATCAAGGTCCAGAGTTTTCTTTCCTCCCTCACTTGCCTACCCTGAAGATCTCTATTACATTCAAGTGGAACCTGCGGCTGGCGGAAGTGCAAAGCCACTGTGGCTGTGTCACGTGCTAATCACGCTAGTCCCACCACGAATTTTACACACCCACACAGAATTAACAACTCGAGTGTTTTGCGAAATCTCCTCTCCTCCTCTCGCGACCAACGTCCAACACCAACTAACCCGAGCAGCTCAGTCAACTCACCAAGCCGCTACAATGGTTAACCACAGAGTCACCTACCGCCGCCGCAACGGGTGAGTTTTCCCTACGAAGCTGTCGAGACCCAATATGTCGAGATACCAGTTCTCTCCATACAGCCTCATATTTTCGACTCGACTATACGATCAGGAACTAACCATGCTCCTAGCTGGAACACATCTTCCAACACCACCCGCACCATACGTACCCCCGGTGGTGAGCTCCGCGTGCTGCACATCAAGAAGCGAGGCACCGTTCCCAAGTGTGGTGACTGTGGCTCCAAGCTCTCAGGCGTAAGTCGACCAAGACGAGCGAATCTTCTACGACACGAGGGATGAGACAACACGAGGACGGCAAACGGGCACTGGCTGGTTTGCGATGCAGTGAGAGGCTGCAGCGTCAAGGCCAAGGGCTTCACATATCACGAGAGGAAGGAGATTCAGCATGACCCATCCAACCAACCGGCTTCCCGTCTTGTCTTAACTCTCTGTCGCAAAGGATTCTCGATCTCCCATGGAACATCAGAACTGACTCAATTCTTGTATAGATCCCCGCTCTCCGACCCCGCGAGTACTCTCAGATCTCCAAGCCCAAGAAGACCGTCCAGCGCGCCTACGGTGGTTCCCGATGCGGCAACTGTGTCCGCGACCGTATCGTCCGAGCTTTCCTTATTGAGGAGCAGAAGATCGTCAAGAAGGTGCTCAAGGAGCAGGAGCAGAGCCAGAAGAAGAAATAAACGCAATATCCATTGCTAGGTTAGGCTTTGCGTGGGAAAGGCAAGGAACTCTGAGGACTCGGTTCATTGCTTTGGTGTTCATTAGGCAAAAAGGGACTGCATGATACATCGGGCCGGTGCCAAATGGTTGGCCGTCCGCCGTCTTAGGACTGCTACTATCCTCTTGGTGACTTGAATGAGAAAGAACATCAAGCTGGCGTGGATCATGCATGAGTGATGAAGTATTGTTGGTGTGGCGAAGGTGTCAAAAATTATGACCATGAAAGTGAGATAAAAGTTAATGGCGCCAACTGGGTCAAATTACATCCACAGGTTGACAATATGTGTTTCATTGATTCCCTGTCATTTGAACATGTTCTCCATTTGTGTTATTTCAAATTCGTAGACTGAATAAGCCGAGGTGAAATCATGACGTGCTAAATTTATCTATCCCCCACTTACTTTGACAATCTCTTCCAATTCATACATTGAAACGAGAAATCCTTCCTTAACCACAACCGTAAGCCCCAAAACCCATGATATTGTCTCGATTGGCATTCCGTCATGGCATTACGAAGTCTTATCCGGCCTTGCAGCGCACAACGAGCAGTTTGCCAAGCTCTCGTCCAGGTGCCTCGACCTAGATCCGCGACTACAGTTTCTAGAGCCGCCACCTCGACAGTCTCACCTCTTTTTCAAGCCTCTACATCAAGTCGCCGACTTTTCCACGCTCGCCCGAGCCGGAGAAAGGACCAACAGCCACCAGCGCAGCCTCCCCCAACCAACTTTGCGGAACTCGACGTGCTCGGCAACACTCCAGCGCCTTCAACCTCGGTCGACGTGTGCATGTATGATGGATTTGGACTGAACAGCGGAATTACTGTGACAGGCGGCACCGGCGTTTTGTTGATTGATGGCGAGGTGTTCAATTGGCGTCCGTGGGAGGCCAAAGGCTCAATGAACCTTGTCAACAAGAAGGGCCAGTTTGAGCTACCACCAAAGGCATTTGCGCTATTTGATCTACTATGGCCCCGACCTGGTATGTGCTCATACTCGTCACTTGCGTCACGACATATTTTGCATCATTGAATTGAATGCCCTTTGCTAACTGAGTTACAGATCTTCTTATCATCGGAGTCGGCCCATCAATCATGCCATTGGCGCCCGAAACGAGACGACTTATATCGGAACTCGGCATGCGAATCGAAATTCTAGATACGAGAAATGCAGCTGCGCAGTTCAACTTGTTGGCCACAGAACGGGGCGTTTCGAACGTAGCAGCTGCTCTGATACCTATTGGATGGAAGGACGGTGTTGGAGCGGAATGAGAACAGTTGAACCGAGAGGCGCACTTCGAAAGTGTATTTTTATTGTAAGAGTATGAACGTGAGGGCAAGAAGCTGCATATATTCGCTATTTAAAACAGGGAAATGGCGAGTCCTCAAACTGACTATTTTGTCCATACAAAGCAATCGGCATGGGGTTCGGAAAGCTCCCAGTCTTCAAATTCTATATTCGTTCTTTAATGCCGTGATATATCTTTCAACAGTCGAGGCCAGGTATTTGTGTCGCCAGAGTCTACATGTCCAAGGATTATGGACAATGGATATGGAGTACTTGCACTTGTTGCCCATGACTGCCTGTGTTATTTATCCATTACGCAGTCCCTAAGCCAAAGACGTATTGCCATTGTCGAAAATGCAATACTCGAAGCCAACTTGATTAAGTTAATAACATAAATAAAAAGAATCACGATTACTGGAGAAGAAAGTAAGGCACTCAGAAATCCCATCATCTTCAGGGTAGGCTCCATGCACAACATGCCTCACTCCTGCACAAATAATTGGTTCCCCAAATGGCGATCTAATTCGCCCACAAGGTATGATGCAATTGTGTAATTGGTTGCTTCCCCCAACTTTGACAATTACTCAAAACCAAAACTCCAGTCTCATCGTCAATGTCAATCCAGCAACGCTACACAATACACACTGAAGATCATCGAATTCAGCATCGAATTTTGACATTTTTAGGTCACAATTCACGCAATTTTTTGTTGTTTGGCGCGCCCTGACCGCGGTTCGCGTGGGGCACATACCTAGGGTCCAAGAACTTCAAAAGCTTGGCTGGGCCTTGGGTTGTTGATCGTTCTGAACAAATTCCCGTTGTCAACCGGGCTTCTCTATGAAACTGCAAGTCTTTGCGGCGTTGCACTATTTGACTTATTTCATGCCGATTGTATGAGACAGCTGCGGTGGTCGGAGAAACACGCGAATTTGGTGTTACCTTACTCGTGTGTAATACCAATCAATACCTCGTTGGTGACTCAACAGCAGCTTCAATCTCTGATGCAACTTAAACAATCAACCTGAACTCAAATCCAATTGCGACTCAGTCCCTCTCTCTTATATAAATTATAGAAAATCCGCAACAAACTTATAACACCTCCGCCAATATCCGAGTACAAGCCCCCCAGGCGCACTTATGGCCTCTCCTGCAGCGAGCGTCCAACAGGACGATATCGACTCCACTGACCCTCACCTCACGGACCCGACCTTGCTGAAGGATCATTCAGAGTTCAAGTCCTATACAACAAGTCGCTTCACATACTCTGGAATTCGGGTTTTCTACCGACAACATATCAAGGCAGACGAACTACCCAAAGAACCTGCTCCATTACCACTATTGGTATTTCTGCATGGCTTGGGCGGCTCTGTTGCCCAGTTCCATCCTCTGTTGAGTAGTCTGGTGGATGTGGCTACTTGCATGGCAATTGACTACCCCGGTTGTGGCCGATCTGATTTCTCGGTCCTCAATTGGGAAGCCTACACGACGGATGCTTTGGTAGAGCTTTTGGAAACAATCATTGAGGACTATCGAGATAAGGACGCAGGCCAACGAGTGGTCCTGATCGGCCATAGCATGGGGACAAGTCTCGCTGCTAAGTTGGCCAACACGCACGTCGAGCACACAACCTCATTAGCTGAGTACGTTGTAGGGTTGGTGGCTATCTGCCCTGTGTCGAGCCCTCCGGATGAATCATTGACATGGTGGGCTCGGATGGGGCTTTGGGCTCCAGGATGGATCTTTGATCTGTGGCGAGTATGGACCGGTTGGGGAGGACACAACAGTGCCAGCGTCAGGCGTTTCGTTGGAAAGGATGCTGATGAGGCCACCCGAAAACTCCAATATCGTTTTAACAGACAGAGTCGAACCCCGGTCTTTAGACGTTATGCCAATGGCGCCCTACCACTCTATCACAACGGCAAACCTAAAGGCGGCCTCCCGACCCTAGAGGTCTGGGCAGGATTAAATATCCCCGTCTTTTTGATAGGTGCTAAGGGGGACACTGTTGTTTCACCTGAAGCAGCCACAAAGATTGCTAAAGCATTGGACCCTGAGAGGAATCTGCCAGAATCAGGGGCATCAGAAGAGACACACGAGGCTATCGCCGAAGCTGCGGCCCCCGTCAGCACTTCTACAAGACCGCAGGATCATATTCCACAAGCTATTGAAGATATCAATGATGATGACTTCACAAAGCCCAAGTCTTCGGCGGCTCCCAGTTCAGAAGAGGACAGCCCCAATGATCCATCAACCCCCAACGAGCCTGTGACTGAACTACCTGCGCAACCGAATCACCCCAGGAAGGTAGTAAAGACCACTGTTATGCCACTACCTGCAACACACGCTGTCTTATACGCCCCTTGCTCAGCTCGTACCGTTGCCGGGTTAATTTCTGATTTTCTGGCCACACACGTTACTGGAAGACTTTCCCTGGCCTGGCAACTGCAATACCTCAACCGTGAGGGAAAATGGGACGTCAAAAACCTCAACAAATGGAAGTCTGTTAATCCAGTATCCGAGCCGATTGGGCGTACTGGAAAACCCATTTTCCGGGCACTCAAGACACTTCGTGAAGTGGATGATGTCCATTCTCCACAGCATTTTATTTCAAATTGGGGTTCTATTGTTAAAGATATCATTGATATCTCCAAAGTCCAGCCTCACTATGACCCCCGCGGCTTAGAACGAGCCGGAATCCATTATCATAAATTCCCCACGGTTTCGAAGATACCCCCAGAGGATCGTGAGGTTAAAGATTTTATCACATTAGTTGACGACCTTCGAAGTCGGCAGCCTGCGCGCGCTACTGCCGAAGGCTGGACAAATCCCGAGCAATGTGTTATTGGAGTGCACTGCCATTACGGCTTCAACCGCACGGGATACTTTATCGTATGCTATCTCGTTGAGCGGTGCGAATTCGGTGTTCAAGAGGCTATCGACACATTTGCCAAGGCGCGGCCTAATGGGATCCGTCACTCGCACTTCCTGGATCGTCTGTGTGTACGATACAATGTTGGCTCGGATCCTGCAAGCCAGGCATGATGGACAAGGGGGAAAGGCGTTTGGTTAAGGGGGTTAATGGTCACAAGTGAGGAGTCTATTGGTCTAAAGTATTGGCTTAGTTAACAAACCAGGAGTCTGGCCGGTGGTTTTTGTTGGTAACTAGCGTATAGATAATGGGCTGCTCGGCGTTTTGACCGCAGTCAAGCATTGTAGCGGTCACTGAACAGACATGATATTTTACCCAATTTTTCGGGTCTGTATTCAATTGAAACTGGTCAACGCATTTAAACTTGGGTGTCACTTGCGCCATGCTGGGATGCCTGTGATGAATTTGATAATCTGATTCCATGTGAATTGAGGGGATATATATCGAGCGCTGTCTCAATAGACAGCAGCTAAGAAGTTGCTGTAGTTGCGTTTGTATCAAAACTCAAAAAGCTCAAATGCATCATAGGCAGGCTAATAAGTAAATCTACTATAGATTGGATATACTACTCTACATATCTTGATCAAGATCTCCCTACCCACCTCTTGCTAGACCCATATAAGTCGTATAATCATTCTAAGAAATGCAGTATGTCCATTAAACTTCAATAGCATGGTACTTGTTACCAAGAGACCAAACTTCGTCGAGTGCCTCCATGCCAACATCTTGAAGATTGACCTTGCTCATCTTTTCCTTGAGTTCCGAGGTGATCGCGTCAACGTCAACCTCAAGATACTCCCGTAGATACTTGCCAACATCGGTGTTCTCAACATTACCACGGATGTTCTCTGTTCGGGGGCCACCAGAACTGTAGATATTGACGTCGACGGCAGTGTGGCCGTGGGTACTCCAACCGACGTGAGCGCGCAGGGAGATGAGAGCCGAGAAGAGGACAAGGGCACTCTCAGGATGATCAGCAATGGTGGTGATCTCCTTATCGGAGGCGTTGGAGATACCAAGACCGCGGACGATGAGTTCCTCGTTAATGTACTTCTTTAGCTTCTCCTTATTCTTCTTGATGTTGGAATCAGAGGCGATGTGTGCGTTGAGCTTGGCGTGAAGCCACTCAGCTGAAGCGGTAGCATTCGCAAGTACCTTGGGGTACCAGTTGTAGACCGGGAGGTGACCCGGTTCCTGAATAGCAGTGGCAAGACCACCAGTTTCATGATCACTGGTTGCGACAAGAACAGTCTCGGTCTTGCTCTCCTTGATGAAGTCGAGAACAGCTTGGAATGTCTTGTCATACTCAAGAACCTCGTGGACCTGAGCTGCAGGGTCATTGATATGACCAGCATGGTCAATTCGGCTGCCCTCGATCATGATAAAAAATCCCTTGTCACTCTTTTCAGTAGCCTTCTCAAGAGCGCGAAGAGCGGTCTTGGCCATTTCGCTCAGCGAGGGGTAGACGTCATTGTGGTTTCGGCGGTCAATCTCAAAGGGGATGTCAGTTGGGGCAAAGAGTCCGAGCAAAGGCAGCTTGACGTTGTTGCCGCCCTTGAGAGCGTCAAAGCCAGCGCGACTGTCGGTGTAAGTCCAATTGTGCTTTTCCTTAGCAATTTTGATCACGTCCGTGTCGTCGGCTCGGCAGCTGCCCTCTGTGCTGTTGGGCAAGAAGTTGCAGCGGCCACCACCAAGCATCAGATCAACAGTTCGGCCGAGGACACCTTCTCCGATCTGTTGAAGAGCAATCTCGTCTTCCATCTCGCGGAGGACCACGTGGGAGTTGAAGCAGGCTGGAGTCGCATCCTACAGAGTAATGATTAGTTTCATCATGACTTAGTTACCCTCTAGCCATACATACCTCGATCTTTGTTGTGACAACAAGTCCAGTATGATATCCAGCACGCTTGGCAGCTTCTAGGACGGTTCCACAAGGATCGTGGTTAGGGAGTGTAGAGATAGCACCGTTATAGGTCTTCTTGCCACAGGAGAAGGCTGTAGCACCAGCAGCACTGTCTGTAACCAGGGAACTGCTGGAGCGAGTCCGGCTCGTGCCCCAGAAATGCTTATCGAGAGTGAGGGTATCGCCGTAGGGAAGCTCTTCCACGTGTTGTCGGAAGCTACGCGTCAAGGACAAAGGTGCAGGGCCCATGCCATCTGACACCATAAAGACGAGGTTTCGCTTAGAGGCGGGCGTGTTGTGATCATGCTTGGTTTGCTGCTCATGCTGAGTCCAAATGGCAATAACAATGACGGCAGCAGTGGCAATCAGAGCCCAGGCAAAGAGGCCGAGTTCACGGAGTCGCGAGTTCCGGGCACCCTTATCGGCCTGAGCATCGGAGCGGCCGTCACCGTCACCGGACAAGAGAGGATCGCTCTCGTTGGCCTGAGGAGAAGACATTGTTAGCTAGAAAGAAACCGTGGGATGACAAGATAAGTCTCGGGCTGAGGCAGAAGGGAAGAAGAGGAGATACAAACCATTGTACGGTATCTGGCCGCGTAAGAAGAAGGGAGAGTATTGGGTTGTGCAAGGTGCAACAAGACAATCAACAGAAAATGGTTGGATGGGCCATTTAGTTATGCGACACTACGAGTTGGAGCTATGCGGGGGTAGCTTCAGAGCTTGTTACAGGGGGCTTACAGTTCCATTAGCGGTGGACCGGGTGACATCAGTGGTTCACGTGGGTGGAGCGGGATGAAGGCCTATTGCTCACTGATAATCGGTTTTTGGAGAAGATAATCAATGGTGAGACCTTATCTTGACCACGCGAGCATAATTTTAAGGTAATCGAGATCATGGGGTTTTACTCTTTTCTGGGTGGTCTCCAAATATGCATTTGACTCTCTCTTCACGTGTGTTTATCTACTGGCTATAGGTAGTCGAACTCAATATTATATTAAAGAAACTCTACTCTACAAAACCTCTCCCGACTCGCATCTCCACGAACCTCACTTTCACTGGGGCATCCAACAGATCCATCTTTAAATAAAGAAGTAGACCCGACTTCCGTACCGTTGTTTCAACAGGCGGTGGCGGCTCGCGACGACCCGTCCAATACGATAACTCAAATTTCAAGCTTATTGGACTGGTATAAGCCTGAGCCGAGCATGTACTTCACCCGAGTTCATTGTACAATGTACTGTGAATTCATAGCAAGATTAGCCTCAAGGCCATCGTATTCCATCTCTCCCTTTGAGAACGACGTTCTCATGCTATAATGTTTCCTCCTGTTCGTTAATGGCCGGGTGGCCATAGTAAACAGCCAACAGAATTGAGAATCTCTTGGTCCATAGACCGACATGTCAGATCCAGTCTTGGCGGATCAAGAATGACAGGTTGGTGCCACAGAAGGGGTTGTGCCTCGCTATTCATGCGCGGAGTAACTAGCTGCACGTTGCTTTCGGCATAAGTGAGCGGCTGTCAAACAGTTCGTTAGGGGCAAGTTGCTACACATGAGCCTGGTACTAACAATGACCCTCAAACGGAGCAGAAGCGCAAACCGTTTAAACAATCAGAAGGTTCGCAGTCGGCGTCCGAACCACGAACGACAAACCACCACTCTTCATCTCTACCTACAATCCGAAGATGCTGACCATGATATGTCCTGAGACTCAGACGACTTGCCTCAAGCTCAGCCACCAGGACCATCGTTATGCTTCTCGTTCTCTGGGCTGACTCATGCTACTCAACGGGGCCCCCGGAACGAGTATTCAATAGCCCACATGTGTGGTTACGTTTTATTTCTAAATCTTTGCGGATGTTATGGCGAACTCCTTTTCGAAACATCCTGCCCCCGAGTATACCAAGAAATCCACCGAATCAATGATCCAGATGCCTGGACAACAGAGGGTCTGAGCGAGCTCCCCTTTACTCTCCCCGATCATTGTGTTGCTGGCTGGCACGACACACGGATAATTCTGACACATGGCGTTTGTTGCCCGCGATGGTGGTTCGAATGCCCTTCTATTATGGTTCCCGGATATCCTTATTTCTACCATCCGAGCAACAGACAAGGTTAAGAGAGAGCGTTTGTACGATAAAATTAAGCCAAATTAGAAGGTCTAGCTCAAGCTGAAGGTGAAGGATGTATTTCTATGAGTGCGGCGCACGGAAGGGATGACAACTGCCAAAGCTGTCAGGAGTTGGTTGTATTTTGATATGTATACCCTCAGTCTCTTAACTATATCATACAACCTTATGATGCGCCATGAGGCACTTTCATTGCTTGCTGATGGACGCTTGAATCAAAACTGTTGACTTACGCATGCAGAGCCGGTACTAGACCTCCTCCGTTTCGTACAACATCTTCTGAGGGGTATTGGTGCACCTCAAGGAAGAGAGTTAACTGGATTGGCCCTGTCTCTTCTCTGTCAAAGAATGCTCAAGTCTGACCCGTTGCGCTCTGGTAACTCCGAGTACCTACCTTGGGTTACCGTTTTAAAAAGGAGGGGATAATGCCAGATATGGAAAGGGGGATGTTGTGGCTGTGAGATGCGACGTTAGCACCCTCGTCGTATGCAGTGTAAAGACGGAGACATGGAAGGTATACGTTCTACTATCTATATTCATCAAGTCTAATCTCAACTTCATATATAGATATCTATAACACTATTAAGAATTCACTCAAGAACACTCCTTGCTTTGATGCATAAATCTACCTAGGCCACTTCATTATAGCTTGCTTTGTTCTCAGCCTGTTTACACATTCTGTAAAGGGCCAATGTGCTTGGTAAAGTTGCTCATAAATGCTATTCTCAGATTCACTGCATTCATAGATAAATCACGCCCACTCCTTTGCCAATACTTGGGTATCACTAATGCAAATGTTCCCGCTGTTCAACTTCATAAGCGGCCCTTGGAGAGGAAAAGCATCTCGGGCTTCATAACAGGCCGCCAAAAACAAGCCCATCAAAAAACCGTCCTGAGCTTATGCTAGAATTCCATTAGTCTTGTTGTCTTCTGAAATAAAGGCCTTGAGTACTCTTACCTGCCCGCAGCGTATTCGTCACACCTTAAGCTTGATCTTTTGCTGCTTGGACCGCTTCTTCTTTTTCCTGAGTGTAAGGATATGTCTTCTTTGTACGACTCGCACCAGCCAGTTGTAAATCATCTCCCTCATGAGAATCAAGATGGTCGCTACAACAGTCGGAACGGCGCAGGCCCAGCTAAAATGTTGTTAGTATTTTGCATTACTTCAGAAGTATTGCGCTGTAAACAGCCCGGCCCAAGAAAACAAGCGCTAGGGAGCAAGAAGACTTCTGACTCTTGATCAAAGTGCCAGAATAACTAGTCTCAGGGTAGACTAAGTTATCCCAGATTTATCTCAAGTCTTCTTGTCATTTAGGATAGAGGTCCCAAGCTTCTCGTCCCCCCTGAACATTGGATAAAATGAATACTTACAAATACCAAATACCATGATGGATTTCAGGGAATCCCTCTTCCGCAAAGTTCTGCCCGAAAAATCCTGTTATGAACGTCAAAGGAAGGAAGATGATGGTCACAGTGGTAAGCTGCTTCATCGATTCATTCTGATGGGCCGATATGGTGTTGAAGATAAGGTTGATGAGGTTGTCGGATGATTGTTTGAGCTGTTGTAGAGCTTCAGTTATCATAATACAGTGATCGAGCACATCGCCTAGGTATGTGTGGGTCATGGGAGTGACAATAACACCAGTTGAAGGGTTCTCCAGTGCCTGCATGGCTTGGTCGTGGGTCATGTGTGTCTTGTGATCCCGCAGCACATTGACCAAGTTGTCAATAGGGTTGAGGAAGCTCAGCATTTTGTTGATCTCACTAATGCATATATATAGCTTTTTGCTTTGACTGATACTTGGCGATGTGAGCACATCTAGCTCAATATCGGCAATGATGTCTGTGTAAATAGAGGTCAAAGGTATGGCGAGGTCGATGATAGCGTCGATAATGCCCTGACATAACAAGGATGCGTCATTGGACTCGCGAAGAATAGTGCCTGGGGTACTCAGACGGGTGACAATGGGCCGCTCAATGTCTCCCGCCGAGACCTCGAAGAAAGAGATGACCGTGTTATCTGATGTTAGAAATATAGAGACCTGCTCTGCCGACACTGCCATCTGATATGGAGTCAGGGATGAATGACTCTCCATGAATTCTGTGCGCGCCTCATTTCCCGAGGCGTGATAACGCTGCAATGTCCTTATCATGCCCGTCTCTTGCAGGTCTGCTGTCATAGGGTCCTGTGGCTGTAGCGAGGTCTGGAAGTCCTTCTCGGGGTCGGCTGCTCTGCGAGTCTTCCAAAGCTGCCTCACTGAGCCTCTCAAAGCGCCGAGCGTCTTGCTAGAGTATGTGCTGCTGGTGCTGGTTGTGTCATCTTCATCGTCTACGAGGTGGACAAGTTTCTGCAGGGTCATGACGATGAAAGCGTGGTTGGGATACCAATCAGCCTTTGTCCGGTTCCTAATCTGCATCATGTCCTCCAGCGCAAGCTTGTGAAGACCCTTGTGGTTGCCAATTGCCTGAATAACATCCCAACTGAGTCCATTGACGTTGATCCATCGGCATTTGGCCCATTCTTCCTTTGGCTGTTCAAGAAAGTCGATGAAATTCACATTATCGAAGTGGCGCTTAACCATTTTGTCTTGCGAAAAGTCGATTACAGAAATCTCACAGTGTGCTTGAAGTGCAGGCATCGAAGCATGACCTCCATCAGGAAGCCTTGGGTCATAGCCAGGTTCGGAGCCAGGCTGCCAACCAGGGCGATCGCCAAAGGCAGTGTCGAACTCATCGTAATCCTCCACCGTCTTGAACGTTGGGGCGCGAGTAATCCGGCGTCGCAATATCGACGGCGAGAATGTCATTTCGCGATGGACCTCTGTGTCGGAACGCACTGGCCGCATAGGCTCGGCCTTGGGCGGGGAGAGGTTCTGCGTGTTGAGGGTGAGGTTGTAGCGGACATGCTGATCCTTCTCGTCAGATACGTTGGTGTTTGAAGAATGGCTTTGGCGACTGCTCTGCTCAATATCGTCCTGAGGCTGCATTGCGTTATCGTCCTCCGCTGGGACAGCGAAGTCTCGTGATTTTGACATTGGATCGATGGGAGGATGCCCTGCAAAAGGCGAGAGAATTAAGTACCTAGAGTAGGTATGTATGTATGTATTGCAGCCAGTCGAAGGAGCGCGTAAAATAAAAGTAACCTTCAAAGCTGTAGAAAGCCTACCAGCTCAGCTGAGAGAGAGGAATGAAAAGGATCAGGTCCAGTTCGAGTTACCTAAGACTCGCATAAAAATAAATTCAAGGGTGCTCGATTCCTCATGGGTGGATGGATGCGCCGCGGCGTCGTGATGCAGGGGAAGTTCAGCCCGTCAGCACCAATTTCAGTGGTCGGTTTAGGGGAGTAGGGGGTTGTTTCTTGATGGCATGGCCTGGAGCATTGGATTCAACCATTCAACTCGTATATCGCAGCCACCGTTAAATAACCTGGCCTTTTATTAGTGTGTTCTAAAGGTCCAGACTTTGAGGGGCTGAAGCCGATTACCCGTCCCCGGTCCATCGAAGAATGCCATCATGAATGACGTCCTGAGGTCTTTCACGACAAATCTCCACGCCAATCGCCGATGAGCAATCTCATACTCCAAAGCCAAGCTTTAACAACAAGCTTCTTATCCACATTTTTCCGTCTCGGCATAGAACAACACAGAATAGGTAGGTAATCAATGTCGAATGCGACCTCATTTCATTATTTGTGTACGCGAGAAATGATTGATCATGAGTCTCTAAGAGACCCGAAACAATAGTCAGTCTCAGTGACCGCAAGGACCACCGAATCATTTCTTAACACAGTTTGTTTACAAAATGCAAGGTTCTGGAAAAGCAGCCAGTAGCACTGCACTAATAGGTCACGATCTTGACTTCAGAATACCAAATTCGATACTGAAAGACTGACGATAGACCACCTTTTAAGAAGTCAACCACAAATCAAAGTCAGACGCTTCCAAACTTATGAATATGACAGAGATTTACTCCGTACATACTGTTTATTAAACCTTTTCTAGTATTATCGAAACTCATTGATTACCTTACCTTCTCTTATTAGACTTCTCTTGATGGCCCTCTCCAGAAATTATCATCAAACAAGAAACCCACTCTGTGAAGTACCTATCGAATACACACCGTCATGTGTAGCTTTCAGAAGATCCTGTCTTTCCATTTAAGTTAATAAAGGCATTTGGAGTTAATAAAGCATAGCAAATCACACTTCAATGTTCCATCTCCTCTGTTGTGATCATGTTGATAGACGCTTCAGTTGCTGACATGACGAGAAGTACAGGGTAGACAAGTAAGCTCGGGCCCTCAATTGCCTCTGTAGCCTGGTGAAGTTACAGGCAGCAACCGCCAACGCCCCAGTTGGAGCTCCTGCGCAGACCATAGGTAGCTCATTCACGCCCACGTTAATCTGACTTGAGCAGTTGAACAAAGAAAATGGCAGAACTCTTTGTTTGAGAGAAACATCACGTATCCCATTTCGATGATTTGTTGCAAACTTCTTCTTCATAATCATCGTCGCAGTTTCGAGACTGCTTTCTCCACACATCGCTACTTTGCAACCACCCCAGCTTACAACTAGAGTAAACAAAACATCATGTCGCAAACTGATGAGGCACAGCATGAAGACGACATCCAATATGGCATCGTGGGCATGACTCGCGAAGAGATTGAGGAAAAGTGAGCTATTCATCATCCGTCAAAAATTCTATCCTCATACTGACCCTGCCCAAGGTTTCCGAATCGTCCAAAGAATCACTCAAAGACGCTCATCTTCTCTGAACTGTTTCGAGAAGTCTTCAACCCCCTCAATGAGAACAAGAAGCAGAATGCCACCGGTGCAGGCCCTAGAAACGGATTCCGCGGTGTGAACAAGCTTTCTCCTCATGAACAGCGTCGGCACATTATAGAGCGCTTCATCACTCGATGGCGCAAAGAAGTTGGTCCTGATTTCTATCCCGCTTTGCGCCTGATCCTGCCAGACAAAGACCGTGACCGTGGAGTTTATGGGCTCAAAGAAAACACAATTGGAAAGTTGCTCGTCAAGCTTATGAAAATCGACAAAAATTCCGAGGATGGCTACAACCTGTTGCATTGGAAGCTACCAGGTCAGACAACTGCCTCGCGCTTGGCGGGCGACTTCGCAGGACGATGCTTGGAAGTCATCTCAAAGAGGCCAATGCGCACCGAGGTTGGGAATATGACCATTGCAGAAGTCAACGAGCAGCTTGATAAGCTCGCTGCTTCAACAGGAGAGGCAGAGAACCTGCGAGTCTTTGAGACTTTCTACAATCGCATGAATTCAGAGGAGCTCATGTGGCTCATTCGGATCGTCCTCAAGCAGATGAAAGTCGGGGCCACGGAGAAGACTTTCCTTGACTTGTGGCATCCAGACGGAGATGCTCTATTCAGTGTGTCCTCAAGTCTAAGACGTGTTTGCTGGGAGCTGCATGACCCAGAAACCCGCCTTGAGCAGGAGGAGACTGGTGTTGCCTTGATGCAATGTTTCCAACCACAGCTCGCACAATTTCAGATGCCTTCATCATTTGAAAAAATGATCGCTCTTCTGCGACCAACCGAGGAAGACACCGAATTCTGGATCGAGGAAAAGTTGGACGGTGAGCGTATGCAAGTCCATATGGTCCAAGACAAGAGCCACCCAGGCGGCAAAAGGTTCTGTTTTTGGTCACGGAAAGCCAAAGATTACACCTATCTCTATGGCGATGGTCTTCAAGACGAAAACTCAAGTCTAACCAGACATTTGAAAAACGCATTTGCATCTGGAGTGAAGAACTTGATCTTGGACGGCGAAATGATCACCTGGGATATGGGTGTCGACAAGATAGTGCCTTTTGGCACCCTCAAAACAGCTGCGCTTTCGGAACAGAAGAATAAGTCTGACACAGACTCAGCAGGCCATAGGCCATTGTTCCGAGTTTTTGATATCCTTTACCTGAACAACAAACCTCTGACTCAATATACCCTACGTGATCGACATCGGGCTTTGGAAAAGGCTATCAAACCTGTTCATCGCCGACTGGAAATTCATAGTTACGCTAAGGCAACGAGTGCCGACGCAATCGAGCCTCTTCTCCGTGAGGTTGTCGCTAATGCTTCTGAAGGCCTTGTGCTGAAGAACCCGCGATCTATGTACCGTCTCAATAGTCGAAATGATGACTGGCTCAAGGTCAAACCCGAATACATGTCCGAGTTTGGCGAGTCCCTCGACTGTGTCATTATTGGTGGCTATTATGGTTCAGGGAAACGAGGTGGTATGCTATCAAGCTTTCTGTGTGGGCTGCGTGTTACCCAGAATCACATCCAAGCTGGCGCCGACCCGGAGAAATGTTTCAGCTTCTTCAAAGTCGGTGGCGGTTTCCGTGCAGAAGACTATGCGGAGATTCGGCATCGAACAGAAGGCAAATGGATCGAGTGGGACCAGAAGAATCCGCCATCAAAGTACATCGAACTTGGAGGAGGAGAGCTTAGACAGTATGAGAGACCAGATGTCTGGATCCGACCCAAAGACTCTGTTGTTGTTTCTGTGAAAGCAGCCAGTGTTGGGCCTTCAGATCAATTTGCTAGAGGCTTCACACTAAGATTCCCGCGATTCAGAAGACTTCGACTGGACCGAACTTGGGATACAGCCCTCTCCCTTGAAGAGTTCCAGGAGTTGAAGGAGCGAGTTGATGAAGAGTCAAAGGAGAAGGCGATGACGGTTGAGGACAGGAAGCGGCGCAATCCCAAGCGAGTGAAGAGAGAGCTGATCATTGCTGGAGAAGACGCGATTGTACCCGAGTTCAAGGGAGTAACGACAAATCTTTTCAAGGGACTGGACTTCTGCGTGCTTTCAGAGGCGTTCCGGCCTTATAAAAAGACCAAGACCCAGCTTGAAACCATCATCAAGGAGAATGGCGGCACAGTCGTACAACGAGCCTTGCCAGGGACAAACATGGTCCTGATAGCCGACAAGAAGGTGGTGAAGGTGGCGAGCCTCATTAAAGGAGGGGCCGTTGACATTATTCGCCCCAAATGGATAAGAGATTGTCTCGAGCAGGAATTGGGGGCGTTTCTTTTGCCATTTGAACCTTCGCATCTGTTTCACGCTACTGATGAATTACAGCGAGCGGCAGAAGATAACACAGATCAGTTTGGGGACAGCTACGCGCGGGATCTTTCCATTGAAGAACTCAGAGAGCTAATGCGCGACATCCCTAAGATTGAGGACGGCACGCACTTTGACAAGGATGAATTTCTCCAACAGCTTGAGGAACATGGGAAAGACTTGGGACGATTGAGGAGCTTTACCTTCCGACGTTGCGTAGTGCTGTTTCATGCCGTGGAAGCTGGCGACAACAAGATTTCGAGGCTAAAGCACCTTGTCAAGTACGGCGGGGGTAATGTTACAGATGACACCAATGATCTGTCAGTGACACATGTGGTGATCGAGGGCGACGACCCGATGCAAGTGGGAGAGGCCGCTGATATGGCACGAAAAGAACTGAGTTCAAGGCGCGTGCAACCAAGATTAGTGACAGGGAAATGGATTGACGAGTGCTGGAACGAGAGCACATTAGTGGACGAGGAGCAGTTTATGATTGCTTGAGGAATATGGGGTTCTTATGATGTATACTATCTAAACTATGTGTTAATGCAATGAGAATACAACGCCCAAAACCCGTAAAGTGCACTCATTTGCCGATAGTTAAGAACAGCCTATCACCAACATCTCCCAGACCAGGCTTCAGCATACCATCCTTGGTCAACTCTTTGTCCACTGCAGCAATCCAAACCTCGCATCCCTCGGGCCACTCGGCAGCGACTCTCTGAACACCCTCGTCAGCTCCAATAACGGCGAGAACAATGATTCTCTTTGCGCCCCATTCACGAAGGGTCTGGATAGCAGCGGCACAGGTTCCACCGGTTGCAATAACAGGATCGACCACGATAGCAAGACTACTAGCATTGCTACTGGAGGAGTCACCCGGGACTTGCTGGGGAAGATTGTTGTAGTACTCGACTGGGTCGAGAGTTGAAGGCTCACGGTACATGCCCAGATGATGAACAGGAATTGGGATAGGGAGCATGGTTTGCACGGCTGGAGAGGTCAGTTTAGACAGTATGAGTGAAGCAGCGACCGAACTAACCGTCTACCATTCCAAGACCTGATCGCAGAATGGGAACCAGGCACATGGTACTTGGCTGCACTGTTGTGGAAGTGAACTGGAAGCCCAAAGGCGTCTCATCCTGATCATGGTTAGTGAGGCCTCGAAAGCACCAATTCTACTATGCTTCATACCTGAGTCCCTTCTGTGGCTTCCAAAGACGAGGCGAGAGCTTCACAAGAGACAATCAGAGAGATCTCATGAATCAGTGATTTGACGTCTCTAGGACCGTTTGTCTTTGAGCGGAGCTGGCTCAGCTTTGCCCGTAGGCACGGGTGCTGAGAGACATGGACGTTTGAAGGCAACGAAGACATTGTGAGTCAAGTACGAATGCACGTATTATTTCACAAAAGTAAAGAATCTACGAGGAGACGATGAAGCACCACAAGACGAGATGAGATGCTGGGACGAAGCCAAGGAGAGAAGAAGAAGGAGAAGAGAGAAAGAAACAGAAAGAAACAGGAGAGGGAGGGGGGTTTTGTATGTGAGCAAGCAGTGTCAGGTAAGGTAAGGTAAGGTAAGGTATTTTGCTTGGAGACACGTACGTTGAGCACTGTACGGTACCTGTCAGTACCTGTAACTGTGGTTAGCTGTACAGTTGGTACAGTATCCGTACCTGTTTATCAGTTTGTTGGTACTACGTGAGATTGGATGCCCAGTCCAATCGTCGTTCCAAGAGAGATCACAAGGACAATCAATGATAGTCGAGGCGGGCGGTAGCGAATGTCGGCGGGGTTAGAGCTTAAGCTACAGGGGAATGCTCGGAGGAGGGCGGGGTGCGATAAGATAAGACGGAGCTCACCGCTGTCAGCGATAGGAGCTAGTCTACATTGAAACGCGGTGAGGACTCAACATTTAGATATTCATGCTTGTTGTTAACAAATACTTGCTCAGGCATCAATTGGATCTTATTGGCCAAGATGCAAACTATCTATCTATCGTGCTGTTTCCTCTAGTTATCGCCCGTGTCTTGCTCTTGTTATCTCTTTCTTATATATCCAACCCTTGCCCTCTGCTCTCCTCTCAACTCAAGTGACTCCACAGCAAAAGGCCTCCACAATATGGAAATCAAAACGCCAGTCATCTATCTCTATCTCTTTGTGGCAGAGCGAGCTCGGGATGTTTCTTTCCTTTAATGCCGTCATATCCGACGAATCTAGCCACAAACTACATCATCAAACCTTAGACATCGTAATTTAACAACAGCAAGAACTTGTTCCGTCCAAATAAAATGTCTCGTTACCACAAACTGCGTCGCCATAGTCTAGCATGTTGCAATCTCTGACTTGAAGTGACTGACTGACTCCTCAACGAAAACGCGACGATCAAACCATGACTGACGATTCGGCCGCTCAAAAGCAACAATCGAGTTCTGGGGTGCACAATGCGCCAGACGACTATGCAGAGTTCGGCGACATAACTCAGCAAACGATTCAAAGGGAGACCCCTGGCGAAACAACCAAAACAACAGCTCAATTGGCAACGCGGGCAGAGCGAATCGATTCCGGTACATACGACGTTCCACAAGATTATAGCAACCTCGACGAGACAGAACCTGTTCCTCCGCTACAGGAGCTCTCGCCATGTCCTACCCAAGGCCAACCGCGAGGACATGCCAACTTTGTCCGGTCTGATACCCCCGTCGAACCAGAGCCTATACCACAAGACGCAGCACAGAAGAAGACGTCAGAATTGCTCACAAGCCTTTACACGCATTCGTATCTCGTGCTATTCGCGATACTTGGAGTACTAGCGCGTCTGGGCTTAACTGCGTTGACGCGCTACAGCGGCACTCCCGTTATCTTCAACACGGTATGGGCCAATTTTAGTGGAAGTCTTGTTATGGGATTTCTTGCCGAGGATCGCAAGCTGTTCCGCAACGAGTGGGGAACTCCCACCTACGACGAAGCTATCAAGCGGGCCAAGAAAAAGCAAAAAGATGAAGCAAGTGGATCTGGTTCAAGTCAGCAGGTGGAGGCAGACTTGGACGCGGCAAAGCGAGCGCATCTTGCGACCAAGAAGACGATTCCTCTGTACATCGGAATGGCAACGGGCTTCTGTGGGAGCTTCACGACGTTTTCGAGTTTCATCAAGGACGTATTCTTGGCCTTGTCTAATGAGCTGAAGACGCCTGGGTGGTCAGAGTCGCCGACGAGTCGTAATGGGGGTTATTCCTTCATGGCGATGCTAGCCGTCATCATCACTACTGTATCGTTGTCGCTTTCTGGCTTGTTCCTAGGTGCCCACTTGGCCATTGGCCTTGAGCGCGTGACGCCATCGATTCCCTTCTCGTTGAGCCGACGGGTACTTGATCCTTTGGGCGTGTTTCTGGGATTGGGCTGCTGGCTTGGTGCAGTGCTTCTCGCCATATTCCCACCACATAATGCCTGGCGTGGTCAAGCCCTCTTCGCGCTGATCTTTGGGCCATTGGGCTGTTTACTACGCTTCTACCTGTCGCTCTACCTCAACGGAAAGATGAAAACATTTCCTCTGGGAACATTTACTGCTAATATATTCGGTACTGTGATCTTAGGCATGTCATGGGATCTCGCACACGTGCCGGTTGGCGGAGTCATCGGTTGCCAGGTGCTGGAGGGCATGGAGGATGGTTTCTGTGGATGTTTGACGACCATTTCGACGTGGGTTGCTGAACTTAGCACTCTGAGGCGGCGAAGTGCATGGATTTATGGCACGGCCAGTGTTGTGGCGGCTCTAGTATTGATGATCGCTATCATGGGCGGATTACGATGGAGTGATGGGTATAGCAAATTGTTGTGCACAGTATAGAGACCTGCATAAAGATGTAGTTGGCCATTTGATGTGGGGATGATGAGGCAACTCTGACAACGATTCTTGGGATACAACAACTCTTACAGCCTCGTTGAGGACAGCAAGTTCCTTGATGGTCTCATTCGCGACATTGAAGTAGCTGTTAATGGTCACGACAATGAAAGGAGGCTCCCAATTAAGGAGCATCCGCCCGGCAGTTGGTGGATATTCTTGGCTTGGCACCCTCTGCTCACCTCAGCCGCATCCTTGTTCTCGATCCTTAGCTTTGTCTCATGCTAGGCCAATGGCAAAGGCCAGAGAGGATCAACCCCTGCTACGGGATTCAGCCCTATACCTGGGTGGGCGCCACTCTGTTTTATATTCGCAGCGGTAAACGATTGCCATTGGGGGTCCTTGAGTTCTACTGGGCTGTGCTAGATGTTGTTGGTCTGTTTTTAGATATGCATATAATATCTTGACTTGAGGCTGGGCTGCCCTTGGTAATAAGCGGGAGCCTGTATTGTTTGTTTTGTTTTATTCTCTCCCTCCATTCTCGATTGATTTTCGCAGTAAATAGCGACTAATTTCCTCCATGTCTCGACAATAGTCTATTCACTCCTTACTTTGTCCCAAAGTAGGGTTCCAGAGTCACCATCGCCATGTACTCTTACCAGGCTGGCGTCAACGTGCGCTACGAGCCCCAAGCCACAGACGATGTATCTTGGGACACCAGTTCAGAGAAATTCCCCTCCGGCAAGAAAAGGACCTTTTATCGCCCTACAGCTTTAAGATGGTACTTTATCATCGGCCAGGTCGCCTTTCTCCTGGCTGTCATGGGACTGGTCATCTGGGCACTGATAGAAATGCCCAACTCAGATGGGACAGCAAAGATCATCCACAAGAGAAGCAACAATGTCAACCCCAATTTCCCACGGGACGATGCGGTAATGACTCCTGAAGTTGCAAGACAAACAATACTCGCAACAACTTACATCGTGAGCGACGTGTCTACTGTTGTTACTGTACCAGGCACGACAGGCAAATACACCACCACGATCGAGACCACAGAATACAGTACACACTGGGACCTTACCACGACGGTAAAGGATGGTTCGACCATGACGAGCGTAGACTATACCGTGATCCCAACAAAGGTCGTCACCGAGGTCGTCACTACCAGGCCGGGAGAGGCAACAAAATCCGTTTTCACCAGTATCAGTGTGGGCTACTCGGTCGTCTATCCCTCTGGCTCCGACTCCGCTGCGCCTGGCACTATCACTTACACAGAGGCAATAACGATTACCCAGGCTTACTCTCTTCCCGGTGCGGTGACCACATACACATCTACTCTGGAGGGAGATAGGACCGAGACTATCTACACCACTATCGTAGAAGATGGCGAAACAAAGACTCTGTCGCATGTCATCACCGAGGCGGCTCCTACTCAATACGAAAGCGTTGGAGAAACGACGGCATCAGCGAGCACCTATGTCTCATATGGCAAAATCACTATAACTTCTGTCTACACAGACCAGAAGCCAATTGGCAAGCATAAGCCGACAGAAAAGGCGAAGCCCACTGTTATTAACGTCGTGACTGTCGAAGACGACCACACCGTGAAGAAAGTCGAGAAGCTGGACCCGACAACCTATGTCACCAAGATCAAGAATATCGAGACGGTCGAGGTAGTTGTTTCTCAGGAAGGCGAAACACTTGTCAGCGAGATCGACGCTTTTGAGACCACAGTTGACGTCGTTGAGACTGGAGTTGACGGACTGCTCACGACTAACCAAGTAATCTCAACTAAGGCCGCATCGTTAGCAACAATTACCAAGTCTGCTGTACCTACGACAATCATATCTACCAAGTCAACCGACAAGCTCAAGACGATAACATCTGAACGAACAGATTCTTCGACGATAATATCGACAATCAAGGGGAAAACAAAAACCTACGAAAAGACCACCACAATTGCCCCCACGGGCACCGATGATGCATCAGAAGCTGGAGCAACCGGGGGAGTGGTCAAGACCGTGGTTACAGTGTATGAGCTCGATGCTGGAAAGTACTTCCTGGGCAAATTTCTTCCTCCCATCCTTGCAGTTATGCTGTCAATCCCTGCTCGAGTCATCGACTACAACGCCCAACTCTTTCAGCCCTTCCACGCTTTGAATCGGGTCGACGGT
Organism: Fusarium bulbicola; assembly: GCA_013758895.1. Taxonomy (NCBI): domain Eukaryota; kingdom Fungi; phylum Ascomycota; class Sordariomycetes; order Hypocreales; family Nectriaceae; genus Fusarium; species Fusarium bulbicola. The sequence continues at coordinate 25,445 of JAAOAI010000287.1, forward strand.
GCTATGGGACCAGAGTCGATGAACCTTCACTTTGGTGGCTGGGCAGGAATTGTAGAGCCTTTCAATGGTCTTGTCGATGGTCACCCAGTACCTTTCATCACGATGCTGATCGTCTTGTTCTCAGCGCTTCTGACGCCTCTGGCAGTCGAAGCAGTCGGGTTCAAGATGCACGGCCAGTGCAAAATCAACGCTTATGAGGGTTGTGCTCCGGCCCTGGGTGTCTCACCACTATCTTCACGCATCCTCCTTGCAGTTTTAGGTCTGATGGTCTTACTGCTCTGCGGTCTGCTCTTCTTCCTTCGAAATTTCCATACTGGGGTGTATGCAAACCCCTGGAGTGTTGCAGGAGTTGCATCGCTGGCTTCAAACAGAGACATCAGACCGCAGCAAGACTCTGAGCGGAGAATTGAAAAAGAGATGGCAGAGAAGCGATACGGGTTTGGATTCTTCGAGAACCGTGCAGGCCGGACTGAGTATGGCATTGTTCTCTACGACGATGCTGGGGAGAACCTTCAGCATAATCATCCGCTCTCAGAGTCGAGTTCTGTGGACGCGCAGGCAGTCACAAAGGGGCGAAGGAACCCATTCCTCATGCTCGGCCTCGCCTGGCGTTTAGTGTTTCTGCTGTTCCTTGTTGGGTTAATGGTGTTTCTGCTATACTACCATCTTACACTCGACAAGTCATCTTCCTTCAAGAACTTCATGAACAGCCAGACTTTTGGTGTTCGATTCTTGTTTGCCGCCTTTGGAGTTATTATCTCGTTTAGCTGGACCGCCTTCTTTATCAGTAAGTTCTCTTTGAAGCATCCTAATTCGGTTGAAGCTGACTCGGAACAGCTATCGCTATGGTTGTGCCATATCAGGTCATGTCGCATGGTCCCCAGTTAGCATCCAACTCAGTTTTGCTCACGAGACCTACGAACCCTTTCTCTGGTTTCTGGTCTGCGATCAAGCATGGACAAATATTTCCCGGTCTGGTCGCTCTAATGGCCATCTTCTCCGAGTTTGTGCCAATTCTTCTTGCTAACATCCCTTACTCGCTATCACAAGTACGAGTCTCACACGATATCTGCGCACGACTTTCTGTGGGCATTCTGGCTCTGATGGCAATCACCATACTCCTCAGCTTCATTGTCCGTTGGCCTGATATGCCAGTAGATCCTCGCTCAATTGCTGGAGCTATGTACTACGTGAGCGAGAGCAATATGGTAGATCACTTCAGTGGTATGGCGGACATGGACGGGGAGGAGCGCAAGCAGCGTATTCGAGAATTGGGAGGGACATATTTGTATGGAAAGCTGACGACGCGAACGGGTGAGAAGAGGCCTGCTGTAGAGTGGGATGATCATACGCTGGGCGTTGATCCCTCGATGTCCCAGCGAAGGAAAGATAATATCCAAGTCAGGCATGACAGCATTGATACAGGATATTATGGGCATCGATCATGATTTATGAACGCATTATAAACCGGGAGGTCTTACAATACACTTTTGGGCTGGGAAAAAAGGAATGGTAACTTGGGTATTATAGGAGCATCCTGGAGTTTCTTTAGGCAATAAAAACATGTTACCATTTTGGACTTCTTCGGCGTGAATGTCACGGGCTAAGTTTTCTGTCTGGGGAGTGAATCTTTGACCTAGGGCTATTATTACTCTTCCAACTCGGGGTAGTGTCGCCAAATTCCCTCGGAGTACTTCCTGCGCCTGTCACTCTGAAGATATTTGCTGATGTTTGGCCTCTCCTTGACAGCATCATACAACTTGAAAACGCCGTCGTATTCACCAGACTTGTTCAATGCTTCGGTAGACTTGGGAAAGGCAAACTTGGTGCCATCGACAGCCTGGAGGGTTGTTAGCGACTCGGGGAAGAACTTGTTGGCCATCGTAGAAGTGTCACTCACCTGGAAAAGTACGAGGTCTGCGTAGGTCAAGCTGTCGCCATATAACCATGGGCCCTCACCGCTGGTTTTGGCGTCAAGCACTCGCTCCATGTACTTGAAATACTTGGGGAGGCGCTCCTTGATGAAATACTCGGACTTTTTCTTGGACTCCTCCTTCTGGTCCTCGTAGTAGAGACCAACGGCGATAGGGTGATGAGTATCATGGAGTTCATTGACAAGACCATCCAGGATCGTCAAAACAATCTCATTGAGATGATACACGCCGTTTCCTTCTTTAGGCGCCAGGCCGACCCTTGGAGCGACATATAGAAGAATATTGGGCGTCTGAGAAAGGAGAAGATCACCGTGCTTGAGGGCTGGGGGAGCTAGAGCAGGCGGGTTATGCTCATCGCCGATGTTGTCTGCAGAAGTAAGACTCTTGACTGCGTTCATGCCCTTCTCTATGTTCTGCGCAACGTCTGAGTAAGGGACACCAGCCTCTTCGAACACTAGGCGGACGAATTCGCCACGACCGGGAATGACTGGCCAGTAGATGAGCTCATAGGGAGCATCGTCATCAGTTTTGACACGCTTGGGATCTGGCTGAGACATGGCGATGGTGCTTATTTAGGTGTTGATGTGAGAGTTAGAAGATGAAAGTGAGGAGAGATAGAGTCGTCAGAGAGACGATGCTACATAAATACGGCGGTCTCAAGGAAAAGGAAGCTCTGTTCAGCTCACCTGCATCGGAGCGGGATGCGGGATCGGCTACGGAGGAGTGGGGTCCATCCCTTGCGAGCCAACCTCTTAATGCCAATAATCAATCCTTTGCCAAGATGATGTCAGCATTATTTTAGGTCATAATTGGACATATACGCCCTTTCTGGCTCCTCTACTGACACTCGATGCTCATTCACATTGTGTCATACGTACTCGGTCGAAAATACCTAGATATGTAGGATCCGGAGCTGAAGCCGGACGGCACGGGGCGGACGGAGTGGGGATGAATGGGGTAGGCGGGGTCGGAGCTCAACATGAGATCATGTACAAAACGTGAGTAGTTTTAGTTTTGATGTCACTGTTTGATACACATGTCGTATGATGCCAAACATCTATTCACCCATTTATCATACTGAATTCTTTGATCTCGTGTTGCCAGCGCAGAGGGTATAGCCGGGAATAACTACTAACCTGACCTACCTAGGCTGTCTTCACAAGATCCCTACTCAGATACCTAACCCCATCGCTACCTACAAGGACAAAATCTCCGATGTCTTGGCATTTGCGGGCTTGAGGTCTAATACAATCAAGCTTTGCCCATGTAATTTGACTTTCAGCTAATGGAAATTCACGTGGTCGTGGAATGTCAATTGGCTCGAGAATGGAAGTTTGCGGCTAAATTCCAGAAGAAGAAGTTGTCTTTTTCGTTACCGGTAAATTCTCCTCTGGCACTCGACGGGATCAATATGTGGGCAAAACAAAAAGTGTTTATTAATCATGTCGTGCTCAGTTGAGCAAAGTTCTGTTTGAATCCTTTTTTGGTGTCTAGTAGAGTAGTAGACCTCCATCCATGATGCCCATTCCTGCTTCGCAAAGCTTATCCAAATCCCACCTAAGCAAGTTTCAAGAACGCCAAACTATGTCAAATTATCATGCCTCGTCAATTTGTAGGCCAGGATCTAGGCTGTGGTCTTGGTGGCCACGTGTCCATCTCGAGTGACGACGCTCCGCTATCTGAGCTCTTTTGTCGTCTAGCATCGTTGTATCCCCCTTCAATATCGATATGGTCGTCTTGTATCCTAACCCCCTTGGAGCTTCTTTGTAAACTATCGGTCCAGTTTCGCGAGTTCTTCTTGGGGCTGGTGACGACTGTGACAACTCCTGGAGCTGTGCCGGGTGGATAAGCGTGAGAGTTCGTCTTGTTGTAGTAGCTGCTGCTCTTGGATCGGAACATGTTTCGGAACAGGGGTCGAAGTGCTGGTATGCTGCCGCAGATAACTCCAAGGTTGGCCTCTACGGCTGTCCAGATCCAAAGGTGGAAGCCCTGCCAGGTGACATCGTAGGTTTCGTCGGTAACATAATGGGTATAGTATGCGCGCATAGAGGCCGCGAAGACAACGATGAGGCCGAGAGAGAAGACGACAATGAGGGCCATTCGCTGGGAGAAAGGTAGTTTTAGGTGGAAGAGTGTTTGTAGAGGAAGGGCGCAGACAAGGAGATCAGTGATGACAGTAGTAATGGCTTGGCTCCTAAGATATATCGTTGGTGATCATCAGGAGAAACTCGAAATAGTGACTTACAGTACACTGGGTCCTTCAGGGCGGCAACTGTCACCTCCGTCCAGCTTCCAGTATGCAGATGTTGGATTGCATTGTGTCCAAAGAACAATAAGGAAAATGAAGATGAGTGAGGTGACAAGAATCAGTGAGGCATAAGTCAAACGACGAAGCCAAGATTTGGCCGGGGCAATACGGAGATATGACACGAGGATAGAGTTCTTTGCCAGGCCCGAGGAAAATAGAAAGAGTGTCTGGGCAGCGAGTGAAACCTTTCGACCATTTTCCGCCTGAGACTTCTTGAGATCCCAGACATGGATATTCCAGCCGTAGAGCTGAGCTGCAAGAATGACGCAGACAGTAACACCAATACCAAACACCTGCAAGTCCCACAAGTCAGCATTGGAGATGATCATCGTAGGTTGCACATGCAGCCGAGGTTGGGGTTGGGGTTGGGGTTGGGTTGGGAGGGATATTTACCATGGCAGCCAGCATCAGCCAGTCATCGAGTCCATGCTTGTTGACCTTGAATATGCGGACGTACAAACGGGCCATGAGTGTCAGGATGGCCACAGACATGATAGTGACCTCGACAATGAGCAGTGTAGGCCCACGATGAACGGGGTTGACATAATTTGGCGGGGGCCAAGAGGCCATCACCTCTGGCGGTGGATTGCGCATATTGTCAGTCCGTCGGTCAGTCACTGGTATCGTGAATCGAGAAGAGAGAGGCCCGCGGCAGCGGGTGACAGAAGCAGAGGGAGCATGATTATAACTACCTACTCTCCTCTGCTCTAGTGAGCTGATAGAAGAGAGGGACGGACGGTTCGCCGTTCGCCTCCGCGTAGACCCGCCTCCACGCATGGAACCGTAAAAGGCAACTTGACACCCTTGAGATCCTCGTCGTTAAGCCCAAGACCCAAGAACCAAGCCAAGCCAAGCCAAGCCAAGCCAAGACCCAAGAGTGGATTATACCGTACCTTGCTTGCGAGCCTACGGGCCTCGCGTGACGGCGGGTTCCTGGTGATGGCTAATGGCTTACAGAAGGGAATGGGAGGGCTTACGCTAGAAGACGCCATTGTCAGTGGTCGAATGCAAGAGCCAGGGGACCCTAGTTTAGCGGCTCGAAGAAAAAAAATCTCCAGAGCAAGGGCCTGAGGTAGAGGGCTTCAGCGAGAGGCGGGCTAGACAGGCACTAAAGAAATGGAAATGGCGTCCAGGCTTCGGGGGAAACCCACGGATTTTGACATTCAATTGCCTGCTCTGGACCAAGCTGCCGGGGCTAACGCTGGGGCCGAGGGGGTGCTCTAGGGCCTTAGGCTATTCGAGGTTTGGCTTCCGGGCGGAGCGGATGCGGATCCACATAGCAGCCGAGGCTTTTTACCTCAAAGAGTCGATTATCATTGAACGATCAGAGGCTGGGATGTCACAGCCGAGTAGCAGGGCCAGGGCCAGGGCCAGGGCCAGGGCTTTGAAGTGTGAACCAACGGGCACTGGAAACTTGACTTGTTTCGCAGCTGGCTCAACAGGTTTGGTTGAGGTCGGTCCGTTTTTTACGTTGGGTCTCTGGATCATTGGTTGTCGTTCTGACAGCTGTTGGCATATAACACAGATCTTATATGCACATCGGGAGGATGGAAAATTCTGTTGTTTGCTTTTTATGTATGTATGGTCGGGTAATTGTAGATCCAACGTCTAACTATAGGTATCGGGGAACTCTAACCAGCTCCCTAAGCTAGATAGATAGATAGATATGTATCAATCGATCTGCATGTCATGTCGAGTGAACGACATACGTACTTTGATGCCATGTGGTCTTTTGGTCACTCGGGCCCAAGCTTTACAACTAATTCAACGCCACGAATACCTAATTGTGATAAAGAAAAATACACATTAGGCAGGTGGTCTCACATACAGGAGGTTCCAGAGCACTGTTACTAACGCCACCGCATGTCAAAACCATCACCTATGTACTACCTTACGTAGGTAGTACTGTCCTTCTCTACAGGGCCAAGCTTCAAGTCATCGGATGTCAAGGATGCAGCTGCCAGGGGTAAAACGTGAGAACTGTGCCTCTGGGTCTAGCTACTAACCTAGCTCTTGGTATTTGTCAATTATTCGCTCGGGTCAACGCCGCACTCGTGATCTCCAACGTGACCTTGCTGACCACAGAACCAATGACATGCAAATGCTGACCTCTTAGTATACGATGCTGATTACGAGAATATCCCACATGGGAAATTCAACCATCGATAGCTTACGGTGATGGTCTGAGGAACTTTTACATAGCATACTCATACTAGACTATGTGCAACTCAAAATTTCCAACTATCGATGCCGAAATTGACGTTTACGTCAAACATAGGTCAATGCGACACAGATTAATCTAGCTTGATCTAGAAGTTCATCTTGAAACGAGAACGTCTCTGAATAGAGTTCAAGTAGATATATCCGCTCGGTCCGCGTTTCTCATAATGGCTAGTCTAGTCTAGTTGAGTCCCGCCAGCTTGGGCCTGATGAAATGAAGATCGATTACCCCCTACACAAGACATCTACTAGTCTTATAGTGATGAACACTTCTAATTCAAGCTCATCTAATGTAGAGTTTACGTCAAGTGGGCAGATCGTCATCTTGATTGTTTAATTGAGTGACATGCCACCACCAAAACTACCAAGAATAGGCCTCATCTAAGAGCACACAGGCGCGGCATAAGGCGTTGCTCCTCGCAATCTCAACAATGTCTCTACGCACTTCATCAGCCATACCAGGAGGTCCACACATGGCAATCGCCAGTGCACCATCACCTGGCGCTCCAATCAATTCTTGGGTCAAGATGCCCCTAAGATCCAAACGCTCCCCCACAACCGTTTCGACCTTCACACTCCTTGGCAGATCAGCAAGAGCTGGTGTTAGGGCTGTGATAAGACCTTTCTTGCGGCTCGACCAGAAAAGTTTGGTATTGCCTGAAGCGCCTTGCCGAAGATATGGGAGACAGGCTGTGATGCCAATACCTCCAGCAATACACAAAATGTCTTTGCAGTGTGAGAGTTGAGGTGAGATATCGCCAGAATGATGGTAGGGTCCTTCGACGATCACCCGAAGTTGAAGTGCTTCAGATTGTTGGCCAGACACCCGTGATGCGAGTTTCTTGGTCATGCCCGTTCGGACCCGAGCATAGAATACAGTAGATCTCCCCTCAGTCACGCTAACAACTGAAGTGTTCTGATTGATATTAACAGCCTTTTCGGCGTCTGTCTCAGAACCACGTGAGACTGCCACACTTTCTTCTTTGGCACCAGTCGTCGATGGCCGGTGGCTGTTCTCACTAGTCAATGAGCCAGAATGTGCGACGGAAAAGGGGTGAGTCTCCCAGAAACGCCACGAAAGTGTAGGGAAAGCAAGATACGCAACACCACCCTCCAGAGGCTTTCCATCAATCTCGATTCGGATATACTCTCCGTCAACATCTGAAATGGTCGAAATGGTAGCCTTTCGATTACCTTGCCAAGCCATGCGAACTAGTCGCACGACATGTTCGAGACCCCAAATACCTCCAGCCACGAATGCAAGGATCTCGTATCCCCAATTGTACTCATAAAGATACCAGATATGGTAGTAGTATCCTATAAGGAAGAGGAGGGCTAAGATTATGTGCGACCCAAGGAAGAACTCGTACATCTTCTGCCTGACTGGCAGTAGGGAGCAGGGCAATATCGCACATATTGCCACTGTTCCTACAATACCCCAAATCCAGTACTCGCGTACCAGCTCTTCTTCGTAGGTACCTTGGATGACATAGTTTGCGAGAAGCATGGCAGAGTGAACGATTGTATGGAAGACAGCCCAGTATCCAAGCCATCTATGCAGCAGGAGATATGTACTATGGCTCCAGTCCGTGAAATAAAGAAGAATATTGTTGCGAGCTGAAAATAGGAACAATGCCACAACGTTGCCCATTGCCATATCACCTGCCCGGTTGCCCACGACGCTGATTGTCTGCATCTTGAGGGAGGCAAAACCAGCCTGGGGTTGATGGACTGTATATGGTCCGAGCCAGAGCAGGATGTTGAGAGTACTGATTAAGGCGATGTAGAGTGCCTGCCCACTGTTGGGAACATTACCAGCGACAGTTGGCTCACGGTGTCGCCTACCAAACACCGCTGGGACAATGAGAAATGATTGCCAGTAAGACCATCCTCGACTCTTAGTCAGGCCAGGTATGTATCTCAATAGAGAGATGCTAGCTGGGAGGAAGATGGCCACGAGAGTTATGGTGAGAGTCATCGTTGTATGGCCAGCCTCGTTGGCCTCAAAGTCATAGAGATAGTTATACTGGAGTTGCCAGTCCTCAGGGCCGATGAAGCTGGTCTCGTTGAGGGGCTCTGTTCCGCCAGCGGTGACGGGCAAGGGACTTGACACATTGAAGGTTACTAAGCCTTCGTGAGAAGAGGTATCGTGGCCACTATGGCGCGGGAAAAGACCAGTCCTCTTCTTATGATGGCTACCATTGTTGTGACCAGACGTCGAATTTGTGCTATGGGAAGCCATGGATTCGTCTTCCCTGGCCGCACTCAAAGCATCTTCATACGACATGACCGGAACATAGTCAGACTTTCCAATAGTTCCTGTTGCAAGATGCGATGCCCAATAGTCTTCGATCAGACTCATAGAAGGATTTCCTGCGAGGGGACAGTATGTGTCTATACAAAGAGCCATAGTCTTAAGAAAGACATGGTCTTCCGCAAAACAATCGGGCGGTGTCGTGACGGGATTATGTGCTGTCCCATGATTCTCGGTCGACTCGGTAGGAGTACAGGAGAGTTGTTGTTTTCGGATAACTTGTCGACAGGCGAAAGAGCAGGTTGGGTTATACATTGTCTTTCCCCAGCCAATGAGGCCTGTGCCATCGGCTTGGACGCCAGTGGCACATAGTGTTATGAGGGCTGCTAAAGCCACTGGTTTTGATTGAATCATAGTAGTTGGGATGTGATCCTACAATTTGGACACACAGAGGCGGGCATTGAGAGCCTTAAGTCTTTGCGAGTAGACATGAGCTGGGGTGATAAGACGCCACGGTGAGCAAGTTTTATCTTGGCTAGGGGTCTATCTTATTCGATTTGAAGTGGAGGGGAACAAGTGATCTGGGTCTGGTTTCTGTGAACTTGGCTGGGATAACTAGGATGCCCAAGGTTCAACTCTAACGAAGCACAGACTCAGGATGAATCAAGGTTTTATAAAAGGCCAGATCTCTCGTAAGGTATGCTTGAGAGTGATTAAACTCTTGACCCGAAGTTTGTGATCGACAATGTTCATGTTGGTACATAGTGTCTGCTTCTGCAGGTGGTCACGATAAGCATAAAATTAACTCAGATTTAATGCCACCATCCCGCTCTTTGGCTAGGTAACAAATCCATGCTCTCTTAAGTGTAAGTGTCTGTCATCAATGGCCTGATAGGCTCGTTTATGGTGGTTGAGACCGTTGAGCTGGGAATGCCTGTGGTCTTGGCACAGAATGAGCACGTTTGAGAAGGTTTCCAAATCTGGGGCAAACCCTAGAGCCCAGTGATGATTGGATCTTGTCTTGAAGAAACTCTTCGAGAAACAGTATCTGGTGGAATTATTATCCCGGCCACCTAATTAAGATCGCCTTGCAAGAGTGTCTGATCCGGAGGCTCACATGCGGTTCGTTATGTTGCCCAAAAGGTATCTAGGTATAGCAAAATTTCCGATTCCAGGAAGGATAAAGTCCTAGGTAGAACAAAACTCTCTAGTTGAGTTTAACGATATTTCTTCGCTACCTTACATAGCTCTTGATACGTACACATGCCTTACTTCAGCATACCTAAGCAACTGAACTCACAAGTGGCCCCCAGATCTCAATATCCCATCATCAGACTCAACGTATGAACACCCAAGAGAATTTCACACCTACAATCTAGGAACCTAGTTCTTTCCTCATGCTTACCAAGGGAGACTACAAGTTGGAAGAAATGATGTCTTCTTGATTATTATGGTGTCGTGGATTCTGTCGCCTGGCCATACAAACCAGCAGAGAATAGCTACCCTTGAGTCGAGGATGAAGTTCGATCAACCATCTGGTAAAATAGTTTGTAGGCATTTCAAAAAAGAGTACCAAGTTTTAATTAACCCTATTATTGATGTTATCTATTCACAGGGAAGAAGGTCTAAGAGCTGCGAGTTGTCTAATCAGGGACGAAAGAGAAACTATCCAGCCAGCTGGGGCATCATCAGGTCAAAGTTGACTATTCAACACAATGGGACTCCATCCGAGCAATGAATTGCATAGCCATTTTTTTCATTTGATAAGCGCATTGTAGTCTCAGCCTTCTCCCGCAGGGTTGTCGTCCGTACTTATGGGGGACCCCGGAGCGGTATCTAGTTTCGGCCGAAGAAGATAGCACCAGTGGTATGTATCTGGATCATTCGGCAACGTTTTTTGAGTCAAGACTTTGGCAAGGACCTCAACGTCAAACGGAAAGTCATCCAGGTCAAATCGGTAGGCTGAATAACTGAACGAGATCCAAACGCCACCGTCCGCAAGACAACGCTTGATACCAGCAGCCATCCGCCGCAGCGCCATCTCACCACCACATGAAATCGCATCAACCGTACTTTTGTCAACGATAAGATCAAACTTTTCGCACAGATCTAGCTGTGTAGCGTCTTGCACATCATATCGCATTTGAATGTCTCCAAAGGCTTGCTCTTCGAGATCGCGACCCCGATCAATAGCGAGTGGTTCATAGTCGACGTTAAGAATATCGCGGAAGCCCCGCGATCGGAAATGATTCTGCAGGTCGCTTGTCCCGAAGCCGATGTGGAGGATGCGGGCCGTGGCCGGGTCAAGCCGGTCGAGAACGGGCTTGAGGAGCGGCATGAAATCGGCCGACGGAAGAAGCCATTCGAAGGCTTTTTCGGACGAGAAGCGCTTGTGCCAGTAGCTCTGTTTCTCGAAATCGGAGGCCATCATCAAGGCCAAGGCGCTGTGTGTGGTCTGGAAGATGCTTGGGGAGATGGGTATGGGTGGGATCTGTGGTGCGGATGCCATGGTCTTTTAACGTTAGGTAGGTAGTATTAGTTTTTTCTGTTTAGTATCCGTAGAGCCGCTTATTAGCTGAGTTATCGATTGAGGTCAGCCAGAAGGTCCTTGCTTTGCGGTATCATGACAATGTGTTTTTTTTTTTTTGCACAAATCCTGGTTGTTGGTTCGTTATCTGGGCCCACAGAACTGGGACTGTTGGCAGTGATAGATGGGGCGGTAGAAGAAGTTGGAAGCTTCATGTCGATGTTTTTGCTTTTCTTTCGGTGAGAAAGATGAATGCTAGCTAAATGGGCAAGTTCACAATTAGAGACTGGCACTGCTTGCCGCTATTGTCATGATGGTCATCATCATTGTACACCCAAACTAGGTACGGGACTTGATAACTGGACACTGTAAGGCACTCTGTCTGTATTGTGTACCTACCTATACGTGCGTATAATGAAGCGTGCGTCACAGGAGCGGTCTCCCATGAGTGAGATCATTGGATGTACCTGATGCTCAGGAATATATCACCAAGTTGAGTAGTCTTTTTCTTATAGCACAAATGTAGCGTGACTCGGGTCTAGTCTAGAATAAGTTGTAGAATAGAGACAGGGGTACATTGTCTCCGAATAAATACACATTAAAATAATTGCCGACTTTTGTTTGAGAGGACTCTTGATCCTCTTTATTCAACCAAACCTACCTACCTAGCCTTGGGGGGCAAGAAAACTCCGGCCTGAATTTAGGGTATCAAAAATGAACTTAGCAAAGGACATCCTAAATCTAGCAAAGTTATCCTAAATTTATCTTAAGTTACCTAAATCTTTTTGTCATTTAGGATCAAGGTCCTGAGTTTTCTTTTCCTCCCCTAGCCTAGGTTGTGCGTGTGCCTCTCAGAGGCAGATGACGTAGCCACGTCAAAGTTTCAATGGAGTACTCTGTACTGTAGTAGGTATTTTCCAGGGTGTTCCCTAGCAACCCCGTCCCCTATTAATACCAGCCAATGGCGGTCAATTTCCAGCCACATTCTAGAGCGAGGCGCTGTTTCAGCTCCGCCCCGGAATGCCGCGTCAACACCACGCAAGGAATTGAATTGAATTGAATTGAATTGAATTCAAGCCAAGAGAAGTCGTGAAGCGGCGGCTTACGAGGCGTTTGCTGCCGAATGTCAGTCGATGGAGGGGGACTTGGCTTAATAAAAATCTGTCTTTTAGCAATCGCACCCTGATTTTACTCGCTTTTCCTTGCTTCAAAGTCATCTCTTTCGTTTATTGACTTTGCGATTCGAGTAAACACCATCCACTGCCCAATAGATCTCTACAATCAGTCGCAATTAGGTTCTCACCCGTAAAGCCGATTCGATAGCGAGTCTCAATCCGTCAAAGATATCACCATGGCTCCACACCCGGATCCTTCATCGCTGGCTTTGGGATATGCAGCTGAAAACACCATCAATACCATAACCAGACGCGACCTCCAGAACCCAACCCACACTCAGCAAGTCACACTGGGCATCATCGGCGTCTATGTTGTGGCTATTGCTATCCTATGGAACGTTCCCTACGTCCGCATGGTCCTCTGGCCCTTCAAGGTATGTACCCCAACACCAAACAAACAATCACCAAGTCAACTAACTGCTGACACGCGCAGATGCTGGTCATCGCCTTTCACGAGTTTGGCCACGCCTTTACTGTTCTCCTCACAGGTGGCCATGTCAAGTCAATCACTCTTGATCCGAACGAAGGTGGCGTGACACATTTCTACGGCGGCAGTCAAGGCTTGTCACTACCCGCTGGCTATCTCGGGTCTTCCATCATCGGCGCGCTACTCATCTTCTGCGGATTCAACATCGTCGCCAGCAAAATCGCCAGTATCGTCCTCGGCGTTTGCTTCCTGCTAACGCTCTGGTGGGGGAAGCGTGATTGGCTTACCATCGCGACTGTTCTTCTCGCCGTTGGACTCCTCATCGCTTGCTGGTTCATCGAACACGCCCAAGCGCTGCGATTCGTCGTACTATTCATTGGTGTCATGTCTTCCTTGTACAGCGTGTGGGATATTTGCGACGATCTGATCCTGCGCAAAGTCAACGAGTCCGACGCGAGTGTTTTCGCAAAGCGATACGGCGGCTCATCGCAGTGCTGGGGTGCCATCTGGGCTGTCATTTCGGTTCTTTTCATGGCCGCTGGCATTGTTGCTGGTTTGGCGGCCTTTTCGCAATCCTTCGCCCAGCAAGAGAAGGATTCACAGAAGTTTATACCTACCTGAGGTACAACATTGGTAATGCTTGCTTGAGGATATGACCAAAATTTCATGTTTGCTGGCCGTATACACACCTAGGCATGGAATCGTCTGGAGGTTGTAGCTAGTGCAGATGTTTTGAAACGTCTCGTTGTGATAACGAAAACAGGTTGGATGGCCAGGTGGTGGTTTGAGCACAACTACCTTGTGTGTTACAAATACCCAGCGTATAGGAGCGTGTTTGCCTTGATACCCCTTGGAAGCAGATTCTTCCTTGCTACAGAAACAATAATAAAAAACACATACAATTACATCACACAGATCGACCAGGCCAGTTTAGAAATGTTTGCACTGTTAACGGGGTTGTGGCGTGGAATTGCATTCAGCAAACACGAGGTACCTCGCCAAATCAAGACGCCCACGATATGCCCCTATTCAGACACAGTCGGTCCTTTCACAACTCGTTTGAGTCTGACAGGCCGCTTGTAGTACCATTGTTACTGTAGCAAAGCCATTCTCTAGCCTCATGAAACAAGAAAAGCGGTAGGTGCCCGCAATCAACGGCAGAAACATTTGCCAGCGCCTCTACCACGTCAAGTCTATAAATACTGGCTGTTCCCCTACGACGTTCCAGCCGGCTTGCAACCAATTCACTGAGAAACAAACTTGCAAGATGTCCGATCGCTGTTCTGTTCCCGGTACCTTCATCGGTCGACCAACGCAGCGAGAAGACTTCTCGTATGAAACTGCCACCGTTAGCCTCGCAGGAGAGAGCTACTTCTTTAGTGGCCCAGCAAGAAGCTACGGGTGAGTCAACAGAGTAACAGTATTAGGTATGCCTGCTGACATGCGAGGAAGACGAGTTCACAGAGGGATGGGAGGTCAACCAAAACTTGACTTTGATCATCGAAAGGGGCTCGACAAGACTGCGTACATCATCCTTGGTCCCGATCCACACTTCTTCCAATGTCGTCGTTATCATCAAGGGAATATTGCCGCACAAAGCAAGTGATGTTCTTTCTGGTTGCATTTGACTTGACTGACCACCGAAAACAGACAGTTCTGACCTTGAGGATTATGGGGAGATCGCAGATCTTTACACAGAACATGATGTTGAACGCCCATCATTCCTCTATCTCGGTCCTAACAAGACTTTCTACACTCGTGTAGACGATGGAACTGAGAAGTGGGAGCTCCCTCATGAGATAGTCCGTCGAGGCTTACAGGTGACATCTGACGCCGTTCGATCTGCGGTTGACAGTCTTTGGCTTGGTGTTGGTAACGCTTGGGTTGCGCAGTATCGGGACAATCGCTTCAGATTCGACCTCCGGGGTCAATATGCCAACCTGGAGCCGGTTCTACGTCAGAAACAGGATCAGGAGGTCTCTATCAATGCGCTGGCATTGAATGTGGTTGATGGAGAGTCTTATGTCTGTGTCTTTAACGATGGAGATGTGGTATACGAGGCTGGTTCAGCTCGCTTTGATGGAAAGGAACTTGAAGCTTGGTGTGAGCAGAACTTTAGATTCACTCAGAGACTGAGATTCGCTTAGGTAAGATACAAGAGGATTGCTCGTTGTGAGCCTTATCGAGATCGTCTTCAAGTTTCATGACGTCTATATAGTCATCGAACAGGAATTCGTTTTCGTCGCAGACAAAAAGCGCTCGACCTGAAATAGCCAGAACCATTACTTGGCCAGTTATCTTGAGTCCTGCAGGAAATATCTTATAATTGGTTAATTGATGCCCATCTATGGTGATCAATCCTGCATCTCACGCGTAGGTCTCACTCAGGCTGACTGTGTAATAAGAGATGTGGCAACCTGCTTACCCAGTGGGATAAGCAAAGGCAATTGTTACACACAGCAATTCAGTATTAAAAGATATACCAGGCTGAACGAGCCGGAACTTTCAGAAGCTGTTCACAACATAAGACTGAAAATATGTCCAATACTCGAACTATTTTCCAACTCGACTCCCAGCCAACCTGGTTTGAGAACATCACTCTTAGACCCAGCGGAACTATCTTGGCAACTCGCCTCGATGTCCCCGAGGTCTGGGAGATTGATCCTGAGAAATTCACTGGCTCCAAGATCCTCAGCGTCCCCCTTCCAGATGACATCCCGAACCCAGCACTCACCGGCATCTGTTGTCTCAAACCCGATGTCTTTGCGGTAGCTGCAGGCTCATTTGACATGATCGGAGGTGCCAAGCCCAAACCTGGATCATGGAGTATTTGGGTCGCAGATCTCGGGGGTGAACAGGCAAAGGTGACCAAGATAGCCGATATGCCTGAGATTGGCATGATCAACGGCATAGCTACATGGGATGGAAACACTGCGCTCGTCACAGATTGCCTCTATGGCAAAGTATACAAGCTTAGTGTTGCCACAGGATCATACAACGTTACCCTGGAAGACGACACATTTGCAATTCCAGCCGATGCCCCTTTTCAAGTTGGCCTTAATGGTATCAAAGTCCATCGCTTCTCAGAGCAAACTTATGTCTATTACACAACGACAAGCCGTTTCTGCGTATACCGTGTACTCGTTACGCAAGAAGCCCAGGCTGCAGGTTCCTTTGAAACGCTTACACCGGGGCTTGTCGCGGATGATTTTGCTGTGGCTCACGATGGGGCCTTGTACGTGTGCACCAACATATCCAACACCGTCGTACGAATCCCCGCTAGTGGTGGAGAGGCTGTGGTGGTGGCGGGCGAAGCAAAGGCATTGGATGTCGCAGGCTCAACAGCATGCGTGCTAAGTGAGGATGAGAGAATTCTGTACGTTTCGACTTCTGGAGCAAATGCAGTGCCTTTGGACGGAAAGACAGAGCCAGCGAAGATCGTTGAAGTGAAGCTTAGCGACTAGTTTTTTTTTTTTTTTTGTTTTTTTTTGGGTATAATCTGCAGGTACAGAGACAAGTTCAAGACGTGTATTCAAGCCTACACTCAGTGGTAACTCGTCCTCCTGAGTACGGTAGCTCGTGAAGAGAGCCAATCTATCGTGGTCCCATGCCTATCGGCAAAATGCCCCAACGCCAGGTTCTCCCATTAACAAATCGACAAAGCCCATTGGTTTTGGTCTGTGGAAATTCACAAGGGGCAACTTCAGAGAGAGGCTATTACCATCTCCCCCGACGTCCGCGACCCCCAAATCCTCCCCGGCCGCCGCCTCCGCCTCCGCCTCCAGACATATTTTGATCATATCCAAAAGCACCTTGATTGCCACCGAAACCACCGCCAAAGTTACCCCCTTGGCCACCCTGTGCTCCTTGTGCACCGGCTCCTCCAGCATTCTGCATACCAGAGAACATGGCGTTCATCTGACTGGGATCCATTTGGCTCGGGTCCATACCTGATGCCATCATCTGCTGCATCATGGCCTGCATTTCCGGAGGCATACCGTCCATTCCACCAGGCATTCCCCCTTGTTGAGCACCCGAGTTGCCGGCTCCTGGCATACCCATACCGCCCATCATCATCATGTTGAAGTCTTCCATCATCTTCTTGTTGTTCTGGGCAAAGACATCGGCTCCGAATTCTCCTCGGACGGTCTCTTGCTTGGAAGCATAAAGCGCCCATGTAAACTCGTCGAAGCCGTAGTTGAAGTAGTCGCTGATATCGGTACCGGGTTTTCGCCATGGCTTGTCACTATCTGGTAGGTCTTGAATTGCACATGTTAGTATTTGCGCGACAACAATCGGTAGTGTTATTAACCTTCGTCAATGTTAACTTGTGTTATAGGCTTTCCCGTCCCAGGGTGAATCGGGTTTACGTTCACGTCTATCGTTGATTTAGATGCCGCAGCAGAAGTCTTGTCGGCGCTTGGCGCAGCAACGTTAACTGATGGTCGTGATTCTGAGTCCTTGCGGGCTGGCGCAGGTTGTGTTGGCACATCGCTTGAAGCTGTTCTTTGGGGGATGTTTCGAATATCACTATACTTGGACTGTCTAAGGTTGGAAGGACCAGTTAGTAATGTCAGAACCTAGCGCCTGAAGGTATAGCGTACTGTGGTGGTTCTGGTTTTGTGCCATCTTTGCGCTCTGTGATGATGTCGATGTCCTGAGAAATTATGTTCAGTTGGTGTGTATTAGACTTGTCGCAGATCGCATACCGAGTCATCCTCGTCAGAGTCATCATCCTCATCCATAGCGGCACCCTCATCCTCTTCTTCACCTTCTTCTAAATCATCTGCTTTTGGCTTCTTGTCCTCTGGAGCTGTGGTCTCGGTCTTTGGCTCATCTGGCACATAGAAATCATCCTCGTCATCGATATCCATGTTTGCGATTCTGGCAATAAGGAGTTGGCAAGTGTAAAATCAAGTAGTTGCGGCTATAATTGGTCGATATCGAGAATTGATATGTAAGTACAAAGACGTCAAGCTCAAGCTCTCACAATAAAGCAGCTATTGGTTGGTCGGCGCCGCATTTCTCCGGAACTCGACTCACCGCAGCTCCAGGGACACTCACCGAGTCTCACCGAAGGCCAGAATGGACCAAGCGCCATCTTCTCCAACAAGCTTGGAGACTTTTTCGTCGTGTCGCGGCGTCAAAACACGGGCAGATCGCGTGAAATTAACTTTGTAGCCACTGTCGCATTCCATCAGAGGGCTTTGTTTTCGCCCTTAGTATGTCATTGATCCGTTCAGCAAGCGGCCCAGCAGGTGGTTTAAGCATCAACACTGGTGCTGCTAACGCCTTGTAAGCTCCACACTCTAACAAAACAATCAATTCACCATCCATCATATCCACCCAACCTACTCAGCACTACCTACCCAACCTAACTCAGCTCGTTACCTTCATCTCGTCTGCAACCTCGTCGACCTCTTCTCTTCTTACTAACCGGCGCACTCCATTCTATAGCGGAACCGCCGCTTCTAAGCCCTCCGCTGCTGGTAGTCTCCTCGGTTCTTCTACCAGCTCTACGCCCACCGCCAACACAACAACAGCGCCAGGCGCAACAGGCACCATGTCTCTCTTTGGCAACGCTGCGCAAAAACCTGCAACAGGCGGTCTATTTGGACAGTCGACGACAGCGACAACAACTACGCCCGCAGCTGGCGGTGGTCTCTTTGGCGCTACCGGCGCAACAAACACTCAACAGACGCAGGGCACAGGCACTGGGCTCTTTGGCAACACTGCCACCAACAACACCCAACAACAAGGTCAGTAGCAGACTGGAGCTGCTCTGTTTGGTCAGAAGCCACAAATCTCGGGAGCTCACTGGGGAAATCTAGGAAACACAGCGCAACCTGCAACGACTGGCACCAGCCTCTTCGGCCAATCTACCCAAAATCAAACTCAGCAGCCTCAACAAACTGGCACAGGCCTGTTCGGCCAATCTACAGCAACAAATACACAAAGCAATACAGGAGGTCTTTTCGGTCAATCTCAGGCGAAGCCCGCTACCGGTACCAGTCTGTTGTGAGTTGTTTGAAGCTCCTTGTCATGACAGTCACTAATTTTCAGCAGTGGCCAAACACAGCCTCAGCAGAACAACACCCTAGGCCAATCCACAAACCAAGTCTCAGCCGTTCAAATCAACTACGACAGCATCCGCCCCCGTACCCGCTTCGATGACCTTGCTAAGCCCGTACAAGATGAAATTGCGTTGCTGGACTTGGGTATCCAACGAGTTATCAAGATGCGAGACGAGATTGGCGAGTTCATGCCCCAGCACGAGAAGGATATTGAGCAACTGGGTCTAGACGTCAAGTTTGTCGAGTCAAAGTTCCGAACTGTTCAAGTTGCCCTCAACAACGATATCCAGACCGTCAAAGCTCTCCAGGATCAAACCCGAAAGAACGCCGCTGATGCCCGACTATGCTTCCGAGGCGCCGATAACCTCAAACTCCCGACACACTATCACCAAACAGGTCTTTTCGCCAGTCAGGCTCCAGCTGCTGATTCCGGGGGCGCAGATGCTGCGTCGACACATGCGGATGCCCAAGATCTGATCACCTACTTCAACCGTATCTGTGACGATATTGAAAAGTACAAGGCTCGTCTCGATGAGTATCGCGGCGATATTGAGCGAGATATGCCTGGTGTCGAGAACGGCCTTTATGAGCAGATCCGAGCTCTACGAGACCGTAGTGCTGGCAGCGTAGTCGTCCAGGATCAACTGAACGAGGTTTTATTGGCACTCAGGGATACGGGAAGCGCGATTGTTGCACAGGCTGGACAGATTGCCGACACTCGAGAACGGCTATCGCGCCTCCAGGCTGGAATTGTGGACAGTGGAGTTTACGCCATGGGCATGAATGCGTAGAAGACGGCGGCATGAATGATAAGGAGAGGGATGCGCTGCGGTAATACCAATCTGTTGGACATTGCAAGAGTCCGGTTCATGTTTGAAGACAAAGGGCCATGGAAGCATTATTTGGGCGAAGCGTAGGATACGGGATTGTCAACTGTAGCAGGAGGTTTAGTGAGGATACAACCTTACGACATGTATGAATACTACTCGACAAAAGAAAAGCTGCTGGTGTCATTGAGAACCGAGGGGGTAAAGGTAGGGGAATATCTGGAGACACCCAGGTTCTCTTAGGCATTTCAATGCTTTGAGCTTCACAAGAATACAAGACCAACATCGCAAGGTTGATCCAAATATGTCAAGTTCATTATCTGCCACGACCACGAAGATCGCGGACTTGGGTATCAAACCAATGCTGTGCCGTGATATATATACCTACATATACAAATGATCGCTGCGCCCTCTCCAAAATACTATTTTTTGTTATCCTTGTGAAAGCATTTAGCGACCAACTAATAGGTGCCTTCTCCATCGCCGCCATCATCGCCATTGTCATCAAACTCGTCACCACCGTCAAAGTAATTCTCGGCGTCATAATCGCCCGCATCTTCGTCATCGTAAACTTCATCCTGCTCTTCCTCTTCCATGCCTTCTTCGTCTTCAAGATCGCCAGCTTCGTCGCCTTCCTCCTCCTTGAGCGCCTGTAACCGTTCAAGTAGATTACGGCCCTGCATCTCGTCTTCGCCATCCCCTCCCATACCAAAAGCTTCCTCTGCACTAGGAAGTGCGCTAACGCTGCTGAGCTCCAACTTCCGGCGCTTAAAACCGCCTGGAAGACCACCGTCGTTGGCGGATGCAGCGTCGATGGTTTCGTAGAGTTCCATAGGGAAGAGCTCGCGACATACTGGACGGTTGGACCAATCTGGAAGAGCACGTTCCTCGCGAACGAACTTATGGGAGTAGGTAGGGACGGCGGTAAAGGGGTCTAAAGAGGCCTTGCTCTTGATGCCGAAGCGGGCATTCTTTTGTGCCTGGCCGTAGTGTTTGCGGGGTGCTGTTGGGTCATTGAGAGCTGTGCGTTTGGACGTGTATAGAGGAGAGGCGTGGACTTGATGCCGTAATAGAAGATAGTGTTGTACAGCTGCTTTTTCGTGCGAGGCTAGTTCTCGGGGAGTAGGGACGAGGTATGGCTGTTTGCAAGTCAGCAATGTGTGTCACACCGAGTCACAATACAATTCTTGCGCTTCGACAAGGAGATAGAGCACAGAAGACAAGAACATACGGGAAATAGCTCAGATGGTCGCGCATCAGGTTCATCGCCTGTATCCCAGGGCACATTGGGCCTTCCACCTCTACCGCCGCCGCGTCCACCACGGCCGCCTCCTCGACCACCTCGAGACATTAGAGTGCGCGCGTCGAGTTAAGAGTCAATTAGAAGACCGAGGGGATATTGATATGGCGGGTCGAGATGGGCTGACACTGTGATTGTAGCTGTTAGTATTCGCGATTGAGGTTTGACGCAGAATGATTTTTTGCGGGGTGTGAGTTAAGTTCTAGAAGAATGCGCCGGACAGAAAAAAGAGAGGGCGGAATTTCTCCGCCATGACGATGCCCCGCTGAGCAGGTGTTGTCGAAGACTGCATTTTATTCTACAGAAACATCAAATGTGAGAGGATGATGAAATTAATGTGCTTGCGCTAGATTTCAGTGTTTGTACCTAAATTTGTAGCCACAGAAATTCTAGATGCATCTCTCAACGGTCGATATGTTACGTGGTGTTCCCTTCAGGCTCCCTGGACTACGTACCCCTCCGTGAACTTGCAGCTTACATCCACTGCAATCACCTATTAACACGGACGGACACTTAACTACAACCACAGTCAAACACTTGCCAACCTCGCCGTGTATTCATCAACATCGTGTAAAGAAACCATGAGTGAGCGAGTCGTGCCCCAAACCAGCGACAGCGCTCCTGTCACCGGCCTGGCAGAGTTACTGGCCCATCTCACTGAACTTCATGAGCCTGGAAATGAATCGGCACCACTGAACAACAAGCTCTTTGACGATGTTGAGCTTCAACTCACACGTAAATAACCATCCACAACTCAGATACTCTAGACACTGACTGCCTACAGCTTCAAACATTCCTATCATTCAGCCAACTCTACTCCCTCCGCTCATGTCTCTCCTAAAGACCACCACTCAAGATCCTGCAAGCCTCAGCGTCGTCTTCTCTCTGACCACCAAGCTTCTTTCTCCCTTCTCCTTCACACAGTGTCTATCACTCGGCGGTGCGGAATCTCTTGTTTCTGCTCTCCAATCACCGCTCCCTGGCGCAAATTTACTTGCTCTCAACATCATTCACAAGGCTGCCTCCAGTCCTACAGAGGTTGATTCCCTGGCCTCGTTGCCTGAGGTCGTTGAGGAGCTCCTTCGAATATGGCTGAGCTCCCCGGATGCAGATGTCGGTGGGCGATCTACCAGAGTACTGGGCAGTTTGCTAGAGACGGATTGCGACATCATTCCCGACACAACCATGTCGAACGGCGTGAATGGCACCAGCCCAGCAGAAACACAGCTCATCAAGCGCCGGATCCCTGGTCACGCCAGTCTCTGGCGTCTGGTCATCTGGGATCGCCATTTCCTCGAACTCATCGTCTCACTATGCCGACCTGCGATCATCAACCGTCAAGCAACCTTTGCTCAAGATCGTCTTCTTCGACTTATTCCCCGACTTACTGCGCTTCATCCCCGTGCCATGGCCATATCCCCATTTCCAGACTTGTTCCCTCTTCCCGAGTACGCCGATGAGTCCATCGGACATGGACTACTCCAATGGGCAGCGCTGAGCATGGTGGACACAAGCGATGTGCTCATGCGTCAGACTCTCATCGTTTTTTACGAATCATTCGTGAGCATCATGAGAATTGCAGGAGACTCGTTGGATAAGGATGCTATTGTGCGAAATGTTATCAAGGCGGCGACGTCACAAGATCAGGAACTAAAGCAGGCGTTGAAGACGCTTCCAGACCGAACCATACAGGAGGAGGCAGAACCATTGGCTAGGTACATCGGTCGAATCCTCGACTAGCGCAGTATGATCTCGACGGAGCTTGGGAACAAAAGAAAGAAAGAATGTAGAAGTTAGGAGAAGCCAGTTGTGCTACCTAAGCACTGTAAGGTAGATCAGCACATCAATAAAAAAAGATATCAAACTTTTATCCCCTCATCTTGTGGGTGAGATTCTGTACAGTATATGACGAAATACTTGACTAAATTCAGTATGAATTTGTCGGGTCATTCTAAGCTCTTGATGCCCACGATCAAATAATGGCCAGCACTGATGGGATGGGTTTGAATACATACATGTATATTGTCACATCCCGATACAATTCACAATACAAATTCCCAGGCCGGCCTACCGCCGTATGGGATAGCCTGGGGTATCTAGAACAACGTCATGAAAACCAACATTCTCTAATAATCCATCCAACGCCCTGCTTCTCCTCACCGTCAACAACCGTGGAGGGCGCCCGTCCTAAAGCATTCTCCTTGCGTCCGCCTCTCGGTCGCCAACCGGTTCTGCTGTAGCTCTGCTGGCTTCACTGTCTCGCCGTTGTCCCGCTTGTGTCATGCCCTCGATACCCAGGCCAACCTCTCCAACTCGTCGCAAGACCAGGAGGAGTGATGATCGCAAATCTGCGCTGAGGTCCTTGGTGAGAAGTTCAACCGCAAGAGGATAGAAATCGGGGATGTGTTTCTTGAAAGCATCCTCGGGGAATGTGACAAAGCCTTCTAGAACATCGACGACAACGGGCCGCCATGCGACGATGTTGCGATGCTGGCTCTCCTCTTCAAGAGTAGTGTAGCCGTGAACAATATCCTTGCAAAGGGGCACTAACGCATCCTCCACGGCAGGCCGGCTCTCCAGTCGCTCAGGCGCATTATCCGCAAACATACGGAAAAGAATAGAGATGTAAGTGGCTGCCGAGCCACTCTCCTGCTTCAGAAGATTGGGAGGCTGTTTCATGAAACCCTCACGCCAGAGTCTCATGCGCAATTCCTTGTCCTCGTTAAAGCGGCGGGCAAACTGGAAAGACCGCTTAAGTAAAGTCATGAGGCGAAGAAGCTCTGCCGAGGGAATATGTGCGTAGACAGTGTCGTTGCTGAACAACTCATTGACCGTCTCGATCATCAAGAGCTGCAAGACACAACGAGAGATGATTCGGTTGAAAAATCGTCTTCGGGCTGCTGTAACAACTACAGGCTGTTGCTGAAGATTGGAAGATGGCTTAAACTCTTCAAGGGCGATGTGAGGGGCGTCAGCCGTTGGTGTCTGGAGCTCATCTTCAGCTGACGGGGGCGGAACACTGTGGTCATCTTCCAATTCCTCTTTGCCGTTAATTTTGAGAGATGTCTCATCCATAGGCGTGGTTCCCGAGGCAGTCGACGAGAACTCGAGGCCATTTGGTGGTGGTGATATGGAAGCCGTGTTGTTGATTGCAGTGGCAGTGAAGAGTTGGTACGCGGTAGTTCGCTCAAAGAGCTCAACGAAAGCACCAACAAGCTTATTCCAATGTTCGGGCTTGAACTTGGTCACATTCTTGAGGATTAGCTGTTGAAGGCAATTGCTTCCGATTCGCGAAATTGTGTCATTCTCCTGACAGATACAAAGCGCCAGAAGCTCCAGGAATCTGTCCAACATGTATTCCAGCGCATCGAAGTAATGTGTGAAGAGAGTGATCATGTTCCGCAGAGCCTGGATCATAGTGGTCGATAGCCATACTGACAATTCCTCGTGGTTGAGGACATTAGACATCTCTGGCCGAGACCTCAACACCATGAAGATAGGATAGAGTTGTTGACGCCACAGGATATCCCAGAACTCCGATGGGAAAGTGCCACCATACTTGAGCAGAGTCTCGAAGAAGTATTCCAAAGCATTTGATCGCACTTCCAAATCTTCTCCAGTCATAAGAACGTCGTGGAAGGCAAAGAGAACAGGGAACCAGTAACCCTCCTCAACAGATGTGTTTGATCGGGATCGCTTTTCGGAATTTTGTATGGCTCCATCTGGAGGTGGGATATTGTTGTATTTTTGCGACAATGGACATTCGGGTGTCTTGAGCATAGCAGGAATCAGGGATTTCAATAGTTCCAGTGCGGCCAAGCTTTTCTTCTGAAACTTGAGGTTCTTGGAGAACTCCGTCAAGCATACGATCAGATCGGTGAAGGCGCCCTGGGAAATAACGACTCCAAACTTGGTCTTGTACACCTGGTTGACGTTTTCGTAGGCCAAATTGACAATGCTCTCGTGAGGATCACGAGCAGCAACTGTGAAAACACCAAACATGGTCCGCCAGCCTGATCGGATGTTATCTCCACGGGCCTGGATCATTTGTATCAGACATCTGAGAACCATGTCTTTGACAGTTACATTATGCGAGTTGGCAAGGACATGCTCAAAAGGCTTCAGGAAATCTTTCTGGAACTTGAAACCGGCGAGCTCTTCAATCTCCATGAATCTCATTGACAGCTGACGTAGAGAATCGAGAGCGAAGAACACAATGTTCATGTTATTGTGGCATCCAACACGGTTGAAGTGCTCACCAAAAACTTCCCAAATGTTGCTCCATTCGAATCTTACACGGTTCATGTTGTAATAGCTGATTTCAACAATCTTTTGCAAGCTGTATGTACGAGGTGAGTCGTTGGAACCAGACACCTTGATCTCATCCCAACTGACTTCTGTCAAAGCTCTAGCAAAGTAAACCATGGACTCGCCGGTAAGAGTTGCGGTATTGGTGAAGATACGGTCGACGCTACGAATCACCTCATCTGAGCGACTCTCCAGGGCAATCTCGGTGGAGAAGCCCTTGGATGCAGTTCCTGCTCTGGCCCGTGTGGTTTTCTTGGAGTTTGATGAAGAGCGAGAATCAGAGGTCTCCGACCTCTGTGGTGGCAGGAAACGAGCTTTAGACACATCAGGCACAGCACTCTCGTCGACTCCACCCGAGATGAGTTGCAGTCGATCGAGCTGACTGATACACATCAAGATGTCCTTCCATGACTCACGAAGAACGTTGCCCTCAGTCTGTCCCAGCTCGAGTACGACCTTGAGTGCCTCAATATTCTTGGCCAACATTTCCTGTGGGTTGTTCAAGTTCGTTGTGTTTTTCAAGGCCGACATGAAAGCCTCTCTGGGTGTCGACAGATCAAAGAAGCAGGCAATTTGAGTGGCGAGCTTCATGCCCTCTAGGCACAGCTTGTTGACTTCAAGATTGTGAGACTTCTGGATCTGGCTTGAGAGTGTAGAGAATATTGACATCCAAGTGACGTTAAACATTGGGCTGACATGTTTGAACGACGTTGCAAGTATGTACTTTGTGCCAGCTTTGCGGCGTTGGCTCTTGAACAGGTCCTTGAAGAGCTGCTCAGAACGCAGAGCAATTTCCTCGGATTGTTGCATATAGGCCTCACGCTGCAAATCGCGGCCCACGTTAGAAAGAGCTTGGCCAAGGCCAGCAGCGATACCGGTTGATGGGGCGGGGGTATTGCCAGCCGCTGCGGCAGCGTCACGTTCACTCTTCAGGACGATCTCGTTGGCGGCGATTTCGTCATAGATGCCGAGGAGATATTCATCGGGTAAATCAGCATTGTCGTTGATACCGCGGTTGTTCTTGATAAATTCCTCCTTGCTCATGCGCTTGGCGATCTTGACGCTATGCAAATCAGTGTTGAGCAAGATGACTGAATAGGCCAGCACGTATGCTGTGTCTGCATTGGCAAAGGCATTTGGGTTTCCGAGAACGTAACGTTCCGCAAATTTCAGCATGAATCGATCAATCTTCTGAGCTTCACCAGGCAGGCGGAAGGACTGGAGGAATTGGCGCAAAGAATCAACGAATCTTCTCTTGGCAAATTCCATGGTATCGACAAATGCGTGCATGATGTCAATGTTCTTCTGGTCACCTTCGCCCAAGTACTCGCCGATTTGCGCTTTATCGAGCTTGTCCTCCTTTATCAAAAACTCGGCAATATCCTTTGGGCTGTCGCTTGGGATGAAGCCATCGCGCAGAAGCATCTGGATACCCTTCTTCGGCTTGAAATTAAATTGGTTAATTGCTTTCATCAGCGCCGTCTTCCTTGCCTTTTCCTTCTCCAGTTGATCCGGGTCATCCTCCAATATAGGGGTTGATGGTGGTAGAGGGGTTTCGACACGAGAGATGCTGTCATTGATGCTTGGATCAATTGACGGTCGAAGATCGAGAGAAGCCTTGGGATCGTGGTTCTCAGAGCGTGGAGGCTCTGGATCACCTCGGATGGGTGCCGACCAATTCACCATGGATCGTAAAGTCTCAACTAAAGCTTCGATAGATAGGCGCTTGATTGCATACTCTTTAGGATAGTCAGGTTCGGTTTCCTGATGAGGAGCAATATGAGCAACGGTCAGAGGCGGCGGAAGTGTTGCCTTGAGCTGCCACTCGCTCGCAGGCGTTGTCTTTAGTCGCATCTCTTCATAGACTTGTTCGTTGATTGTAGTAATAGTAAGCGGAGTGGTGGAGAACTTTGATAGGTCTTCGATGATAGTTTGGTAAATATTATCAACTGTCTGGTCACAGTCGTAATTAAGGTAAATTTCAACAAGCGCCTTGGGATCAGCGCATAATCTGTTCAGAATTGTAACAAACTGCAACTTTTGAGAAAGAGGCGCAGTCCTTCGCGCAAGCAGTGCTAGGTAGATTTCATTCAAAAATACCTCGATCTCTTTCTGTCATCCTTGTAAGTTATCTCATCTTTTATGCGCATGCGTCAGTCTTACCTTGAAGTCGGCGCGCATATATTTAATCATCAGCCAGAAGATCTCGCTGCTAACATTGAATATCCGGTCCACAGAGCTGGCACCGTTGCGCGTGATACTTAGACAAAGGTAAAACTTGATAGCCTGAAGAAAGCTCGTTGGCTCGCCGCTTTTTGAATTCTTGATAGTACAAAATGGAGAGGTGAAAACTGCAATGTTGTTGTTAAGAAGGGTGTGAATAAGGTGAAGAGAAATGAGTTTGGAGCGCATTGGCTGGCCACGGACGTCGTAAAGCTGGTCGGATGGCAGAACCTTGGTTGACAGGTTGCAAAAGGAGCGAAAGACGAGGTAAGCATCACGGATGTAGACCTCGTCCTCAGCGTCCAACACCTCGCCATCCTCCAGAGATGAAGACTCATGACCGGCCTGGTCAGAGACCGGGGTGCCTGTTTCCTTGCGCTCGGGTTGAAGTCTCGTTACCATGGTAGGACCGTCGCCTAGGTTCGAATCGTCAAAACTCTTGCGATGCTCGAGATCTTTTAATGTAAGCTTGGCACCACTCTCGGGAGGCTCGGCCGACGCATTCACAGCTTCGGAGTGTTCAGCTGGGGATTCGTCGCGGTCGTGATGGTCATTGGCACCGTTGGGGGTATCGGCCTGGTCGAACGTGACATTGCTGGCTCCATGCTTGAGATGCTCCAGGTTCAGGCGAGCCTCCTTCATATGTAATCTCGTCTTGACTCGTTCAAAAACAGTACCGACCATCTGGGTCAAGGTACCCTGGGCAACCTGCTGGTTGGCCGTGCTCCGCGACAACAAAAAGACATTATAGACTTGGCGGACGGCCTTAAGGAGACCAGCGCCATGAACGACGATTTTGTCATTGAGAACAGCGGCAAGCAAGGACTTGACAATCTGAAGCTGGATCTCAACAGCAGTCGTTTCGCCTTGGAAGCAATTGCATATCGTATCAATCGCTCGCTCGATCAGGGGAGGGGCAGGTTCGGCACCCTCTTCGGTTCCCTCGGGGGGGTTACTTGGAACGGAAAAGTATGAGTATGAGATGAGCTTGCCGATGCAATCGAGTGCGGTCGTGGTAAGCTGGACATTTGTGGATCGAGAAGCTAGCTGTAGAGGAGCGAAAACGATCTCGGGATCAGGAAGCTGGTCCTGTTCTTTGATGGCTTCAAGTGCTTTGGTGGTAGAGTCGGCCAGTTGCTTGTTGCGCTGAGCATCCTTGGACGAGGCAATGGCCTCCAGTGAGGACACTACAAATTTGAGGGAGCTCATGGGGGAGCGCAAAAATGGCCAGTGGCCATTCGCTTAGGGTGCAAAGGGTCGAGAAGATTGAAGTCGAAGGAGAGAGGTTGTAAAGTTGATGTCGCTCCCTAGGCAATTAAAGAAAGGAGACGTGGGCGCTGCGGGAGAGGGAGCTAAGTTCATGTGTCTCCAACGTAATGGAACCTTTAAAGTCTCGACACAGCCCACAGATTGAACTTGAATTACGGCTGTGGGTATGCAGATTGGACAGAAGCCAACAAAAATGATGGGAGAAGAGGGAAATAGCCGTGTCTTGGTGTTGTTGTCAGCTTCTGACCCTTCTCAAAGCTATTACACTGCAACAAGTACAGTACCAGGGGTACGACAAAGTGGACAGCGTTTCCAGAGGCTCCGCTTCCCGAAAATGAGCTCTAACTACGGGACCCCTAGCCTAGGGAAGGCCTCGTAAGCTGCCCGCCAATTAGCGGCCAAGAATGGACGTAGTGTCTTCAGTACAACTCTCTAAGTCATTTTAACAGCCACATGTGGCTGAGGGAATGCCTATATTGAGAGGAGTTGTTAAATTGAATAATAGAACGATTACTTATATCTAGGT
>JAAOAI010000288.1:0-34276 GCA_013758895.1 Fusarium bulbicola
TTATAATATTTATTAATAGTATTATCTTTTTAATATAAAGAAAGAAAAAATACTATAAAAATCGCTTAGGGAAGCTTATTAATAGATTTACTAGTAAGACCCTATTAGGGTTTATAAGGGTAGTTACTAATCCCTCTTAGCAGGCAAGAACTTTTCACGGCTTCCTCTGTAGAAGACAGGGAATCCCCAGAAGCCTGAAGAGATAAAATCCTGAGCTGATGCCCGTTTTTTCTTTACTAATTCATACTCAAATGTAGTCTGGTTTGTCAATTAATTGCTATGAACGCTAAGAAACACTTCTTTGTGCCATTGCTTGGCTTGTATACGGACCCAAGGCCCTTTCGATGCATTGTCCACCTACTGAGGGCGCAGCGCAGTTCTCTCAGAGTCACTCCAGCGTCCTTGGATATACTGCCTCACAGTTTTGCCCCAAAACGCCGCCGGGACCGCCATGATTCCCATGACAAGCATCAAGACAAAAATAAGGATAGTTGGCTGCAGAATGTGACCGTCCTGAGCCCAAGGTGCTATAGCAGTACCAATTCCAAAACTGATCATATTTCCAGTAAACAATTGAACTGCAAATGCTGCCGCAGCCCATCGTGGGAAGGCCTCGGTGATCCAGAGAGTGAAAGCGACGTTGCCAGTGAGATAGCTCATGATGCTGATTGCTGAGGTGATGTAGATCCAGACAGAAGGCCACTTGTTGACAAGAGCGAGGCCATTGAGAAGGACGCTTGTTAGGCCGGTGATGACAGGGATGGAAAATAGAGCCAGGTAGACTTCAGCATGGCGGATACCGCCTTTGCGAAAGGTGTAGTATCGCGTGAACCATGAAGCGAATGGTCCTGTAAGGGGGATTGAGAGTAGAGAGCCAACAATGCCTGCGACACCAAGCAAGGCATTGATGCGTCTTCTATCCCCGTCACTGTGTCCGAACATTTCGATGAGCGCAGATGGCTGAGTAAGGTTGAGGAAGATGACACCACTGAGGATGATGCCTGTAAGTAGAGAGACCCAAAAGGTCAGAGGATTAAGGATGCATAGGAACATCTGTCCATATGTTGCAAGCATAGACTCCCACTTCGTCCCAGGTGCTCGCGACACCTTTAGGTGAGACCATATTGACCAAGACGATGGCAAATCCGGTAGAGGCTTGTCGTTTCTGATGAGCTCGATTTCATCCCAACCTCCATAGACCTCGACCTTCTCAGAGCTGCTCTGAACTAGAACCCGGCCATCGAGTGCGACGGGAGGTCGGAGGAAGTATGTCTCGGGGACACAGAAGAGGACTAATATGAATGCGAGGATGCAAGGTGCAACCCAGACTTTGTATACACAGCGCCAGGATGATGTAGTGTCGGTTGTGAAAGGAAGGACTAAGAGGGCGAGTTTGATGAGGGCTGAGCCGGTGCACCAGAATAATGAGAGTGCGCTTGGGCGTTCGTGAATGAATGTTGCGTCGATGAGGATGAGGATGAACTGGGATTGTTAGTAATGCTTGTGACTGGGTGGATGTTGTCTTACTATCCCGGTTGCCGATCCTGCTGCGAGGCCCTGTAAGCTGACGGCGGCGATCAATTGGCAGAATGACCCAGCGTAGCCAGCCCAAAGCGTCGACAGAGTCGTCACCACAGCGGCACCAACAATAATAGGTCGTCGTCCAACTGCCGTCGATAGCGGAATGCCGATCAAGTACCCAATCCCAGTGAAGAGCGTCATGGCCGACGATAAAGACTGATCTCCCAAAGGACCCATCGGCTAAACTCAATTAGCATCATCTCAATCGCCAGACGCACGAGATGTTTTACCTTGTTCTTGAACTCCTCCCCAATTGCCTGAAGCAACAGCCCCGGCAGATTCAGCTCAAACGACGCAGCCATCGAAAAGCACTGCAGCGCCACAAACCCCATCAGCCTCTTGGACCACGACCACGTAAGCGGATCCCGATACGATTTACTCGGAATCGGCAACTTGAGCACACGTCCATTGGAAGAGACGAAGAAAACACTGCCAGCAGTGGGAACAGACTCGCGCTTCGCCGCACCGATCGAACTCGTCCTTGGCTCCATGACAAACAAATACAAAATCGAACCGAAAAATGAGACATGCCAAGGCAAGTGAGAGAGATCATGAAGGTGCGGGAAAAACTGGATCTTTATCTACTCTACCCTGGGAAACTCTGTGAGAAACAAACTTTCGGTTCGACGGAGTGCTTGTTTTATCTAGGCTTAGAACGATTAGGTTCTGATGCCCGCCGCAATTTACGCTGCGGGCGTGTTTGAGCGTTAGACGCTAAAGAGCGGAGGGTATTTGTTGGTGGTGTTTTATATTTGAGTTTGTTGGAAACCAGGGGTTTCTCCTGATTCCAAAGTGAGTGACCAACGGGAAAGGTTCCTGAGGCAAATGCCGAAGAGTCTGAGTCGACAACAGCATGTCATGAATTAATAATTATTGGCTTAGAGAGGAAGGACGTTGCGTTTCAGTGCCGAAGCCACGAGTATTGGAATTACAATTATGCGTCGTCATTAATTTTCGCATCTCGATGATTAAACTCAGTATATTACACTACGTAGTGAGAGAAAGTGAAGCTGTGGATTTGGGTTTGGTCGCGACGTGGGCATGTCGCCCCCAGTGCCGATCACAGCCAAGATTTGCATCAAGGTACAAAGCCGAGCGCGACGGATGAAACGGAGATTATCCGCTCTATGTTTCGTGTTGCGCACCAATCGCAGTGAAGAGTATGATTTATAATGTAGCCTGCATTTTCTCAAACTTGGGCACGAGACTGTGCGCGATACGCGTATCAGCCTGGTTTACGGCATCCCGGATGTTCCGTAGTCCGAAGGCTTCAAAAACTCATTCTATTAGTTACTGATGTTCTCTATGATATGCTTTGTGGACGCGTCAATGATACGATGTGATAACCTCGTGCATGAAAGCTTCAGGCTGCTCGAGCCAAGTCCTCACTGTTCAGCCGGATGCTCTCCTCCAAGGACGTGAAACCAGGTTCACCCAGCGACTGCAAGAGTTGAATACACCTTGACCTCGGCTCTTCAATATCTACGAGATATCGCATAGCCTAGAAGTCTTTGACAAAAGTTCTATCAGGGTTCTGCACCTGTAGGATGGCTAGGATTTGGTCTAGATTCCACGTTTCTGCCCAAGGGAAGGTCCTTTCCCCTTGTACGTCGGGTAACAGAGTGGCCGCAACGTGAAGCTTCGCATCATCTTGTATATCGATAAAATATTCTGCAAAGTATTATTAGTTATGCTTTTCGACAGGATGCAATTGGGGCAACTTACGAGGCGACGCATTGGTCAGTGAATCGAGAGCAGTGCCACTCCATAGAGTCCTGATGAAGCCTGATGTTGAGAGGTATCCCTGATGCTTCCAATCCAGGCTTTTGCCAAAATTTATACTAAAAAGTACTGTTATTTATCAGCGATATTATTGAAGAATTAATACAAACTACTTACCTATATTACCTACTAAATCTAAATAATACATTATATTATTATAATAAAAGTCCTATATAGCATACTTTACCTTAACCTTACTAGTAATACATACAATATTTTACTTAAGTACTAAGGTTGATTTTTATAAAATTAAAAGTACTTTATTATTTTAAGTATTTAAATTTACTATAATTAAAACCTTTACTTTAAAAAAGATTATTATAATTAAAAAGCTAGTATATACAAAGTGCTTTATACTTAGCTTACTATTAGCTACTTTTAAAGTATTTAGGGTACTAATAATAGTATTAAGTATTATAGTTTTAGCATTAGAGTTAAGGCTTAGTAATAAAGTAATACATATTATTACTATAATACCTTTAAAAATATTAATATATACTAATAATATAGTTTTTAGTAATTTTACTTACCTTTTATTACCTTATTAAAAGTATTAAAAAAAGTTAAATTAAAAATAGCCTAAAGTAAGAAATTATCTTTGCTATATTGCTAATAGAATAAGTCTTTAATCTATTTTACTTTAAATATATTACAGGCTATTCCTTAAATATTATACCCGCGCTGTAGGAATTCGTTAGCAACGTGGGAGCCAATGATGTTAAATTAAATAATAGAACGATCGCTTATATCTAGGTAATACCTTGGCTAGTTATTAGTAAGTTAAGGGATATAGATATAGACCTTCCCCTCTTTTATAAAGAGGGGATAAGAGAGAATTGATAAGACTTTCTAACAGATGAAGCCGTTTACACCAGTGACAAGAATGGTTG
This sequence comes from Fusarium bulbicola, assembly GCA_013758895.1. NCBI lineage: Eukaryota > Fungi > Ascomycota > Sordariomycetes > Hypocreales > Nectriaceae > Fusarium > Fusarium bulbicola. The sequence continues at coordinate 4,254 of JAAOAI010000288.1, forward strand.
ATCCCTTTGGAATGGTGAATAACGTGCTGTGAATTGATGACATTCTGAGTAGCTGGGTCTTTTCGAAGTTCAAGATACTGATATTGGATGATATAGAACATGTTTATTGTGGATGAAGATCTTTTATGAGTAACTTGCGCACAATGGAGGGTTTCCCGAATGATGAAATCAACCAGATTCGGGGATTCAGTGGATTACCGAGATCAACTTTGGCGCTGGATTACACCTCATGTACGGGAGCTTCACCCAATCATACCTGGCGACTATTTCCTATTCGGGCTTGGTGCAAGCCAGCTCCAGATCTCGGATATCCGATGCTTGCCCGCCTCATACGCAAATTGAGAATCGTCATTGCACAATGCAAATGGCAGAGGCGGACTACATAACTGACGATATGTGCGGTATCAATTCATAATCTATTTACACGAAACTGAACTACCGCTGGCTGAACTGGCCCTCCCCTTCATGGGATGTTACTGATTGATGACCCGTAGCTTAGAGGGTAGTAGCAAAGCCCAGCTCATAAGCAAAGCCAAGGCAGATCTTGGAAAACTCAAGAACATGGCCAAAGTTGACGGTGTCAATAGTATCAGTGGTGCTGTGGATATAAGGGCTGCTGTTGTCGAAAGTTGACTCGAAAGCCATAGCAGAGGGGAAGCCTTGGCGGGTGGCGGAGGCATGGTCAGAGCACCCGTATCCGCACTTGGAGTCAACAGTGGGGAGCTTGGAGTACTATTTACAGTTAGCAAAGACATTCGCACATTGGGGACAAAGACTCACAGCAGCGACAATCTTCTTGAGGAAGGTAGTCAGACCAGCATCGACATTGTCAGTCAAGATACCAACAACTTCGGTGGTACCAGGCTTGACGTAGCCAGTCATGTCCTGGTTGAGCATGGCCTTGACCTGGCGACCGTCCTGCTTGTACTTCTGGAAGATAGCACCACTTCCGAGAAGACCGCCCTCTTCACCGGCGTACCAGTGGAACTCGATCGTGTTCGGGGCCTGACCGGTTGAAACACGGGAGTCGGTCAAGAGGACACGGAAGGCCTCAAGGATGGTGACGGTTCCAGAGCCATCGTCGTCTGTACTCATTAGCCAATGTCAATGAAATGTAAAGGATGACTCACCAGCACCGGGAGCCCGTCCACTGGTGGGGCTATTGAGGTTGATAGAATCCTGGTGAGCACCGACAACGATAGTGGCGGCACTCTTTCCAGTGATGGTAGCAATAATGCTAGGCTGTTGGAAAGAGTGAGTAAACTTCTCAACCTTGACGTTCTTAGCTCCACTAGCAGTGATGATGGACTGAATTTGGCCAAACAGCCACTCAGCAGACTGCTGACCATAAGTGGACCTGTAGTATCTGTTCTGGAACTTGATGAACTCTGTCAAGGTGCTACGCATGTTTGTCTGGCTCAACTTAGGAATGAGAGCATTGACGGCAGATGTCTGAGCGACGGCACTGGGGAAGCTGGCGAGGAACTGGAGGCTGAAGCCGGGCTCATCAAGGTCGGTGACATCGATGAAGGTTTTGTGTTCCTGCGATGGTTAGACTCGGTGTAGGGTTGCGGGAGGACGTGGGACATACAGCTCTCAGTGCCAATTTTTCCTTTTCTGTGACCATGCGGAATTCACCAGGTGCAAGCTCAATCTTGTAGAGGGGCTCAGCTCCCTTGCGGGGGTCGATGGCCGCGGCATTCGACAACCCGATGAGGGTTGCAAGAGCAAGAGAAGCACGCATGATGGCAGTAATCAAGATGATGAGATTGAAGGTGGAGTGACTTGTGAGCTCGGCTACTCTTCAACGTCGATCATGGAAATACCAACTTATATAGAAACAAACGATATTCCTCCGAAGGCTGCGTTAGGAAGGAGCTGTACCCCCATCGTCACGACACTATTGCTCCGTGACCTTTCGCGGCAGGAGATATATTACACCATACCGCCTATCACAGATCATAAGTTCCGATCCCTTAGATTAAGCATAACTGTGACTTGACCTTCCAGAATCAAACGTTATGCCGTTGACGCAAGGTTGCATTTGGATGGGCCGCTTGTGCATCGGCATTGCTCTTTGTGGCAGGTCGCTAACACTAGAGGGGGACTTTGTGAATTCTTGGCGTTGGAGCGGGGTTGGAAACATGGCGGGTTGAGTATCTGAGCGGTAAGTGAGGGATGTGACTGGTGGATAGGTTTAGACTTAATTGATATGGGTAGACGAAAGAGGAAGCTTAAATTCTATTTTCTTGGGTAGATTATAGCGCAGATAGTATTTGAGGCTTGGTTTATGTGAACTTTTGTACGGATCTGGCAGTTTCACTACTTCGATTGGGATGTAAAAACGGGGACAAAAGATCTTCAGGCCTACACGAGTTATAAGATTAGAGTGATCGTATGTTGATCCCTGTTTGCAACTAGTCGATCGAAGTGACGGTTAATAGGTTTGTTCGTAATGCTCAGTACGCGTGACTAAAGTGCAAGCTACAGCAATCGTGTCTACTCCACCAATGAGGATTCTTAAGGTGCCGGATCACTTTGGCTTACTATCAATATAGAGCATATTTATACTTCGGGCCTAGACCGGTAAAATAATAGTAGAAAATTAAAGTATGAACTAGAATAATGTGTTAAGCGCGTTAATTATATAGTGTAAATAGCGCTAATTATGTACAAACTGTGATGGTCCCGAAGTAAGACTCAGATTGAAATGAAACGCAAGGCCAAGTAATGAATATAAAATACTTTGAGATAAGCTCATCAGCAAGGAACTACATTGAGTATCCTGTCTTTTCAACTGCTATCTTATAAGCCTTCCTTTCCTTCATATTCGCCAGCCATGTACTAATCAGCGGCCAATCCTGACTTTCCGTTCCCAGCTTCATGGCGAAAATGCACTCAATGCTGAACCCCATCATGATACCTGCAGCAGTAAGATCTGTTCCGACAATAAACTGGCCCTTGCTAGGGCCTGATTCAAGTTCCGTTTCAAGCCACTGCATTGCGCCATGCACCATTGGTGAAATCGCAGCCTCCAGCCCCGAAGCATACTGTGCAGCCTCTTTTGGCATTCCCATACGGGCCAAGATAATCTATTGGCGTTAGCGAATCACCTCGAAATATTGTAATGCTAATTGAAGTATTGCGTTAAGCATCTGTAAGACAAACTTACCGGAACAGCACTCATCATGAAAGTACCCTCGGACGCATGAATCCATTCCCGAACACTTGCTCTAGCATGTGCTTCCTGAGGCAACAGCCGTGACGCAGAGTCATATGACTCGATGAGATACCTATAGCAATCAGTATACAAATAATCGGCACGCTCCTAGAGCGGAGGGTAAAGTTACTCACTCCAAGATAGCACCACTTTCCTGGATTACCAGATCCCCATCCTTAATAACAGGACTACTTCCAAGGTGAGTGGGAATCTTGGCCTTGAACTCTGGCGGTGCTAGACCATTAGCTGCTCTTGGCGAGGTGACCAATTTGTACGAAATATCCAGCTCCTCCAGGAGCCACGCGATTCGGATCGCTCGGCTCGCGTCGAGGAAGTAAAGAGTGATATCTAACTGCTTGGAGGACATTGTAAAATGTATAGCGGTAATGCTGATTGCCGGTAGACTTGGAGGTATAGAAAGGTAATATCTGAGAGGAAGATACATGCATTTAGTGATTCGGCTTGCGGCTAGACTATTTACCTCAGAAGTCCGAAATATCCGTCGTCCATCGGGATTGTTACGCTTGCCCACCGTTGATCGGACTGCGCATTAGGTGACTGCTCCACTGGTGACGCAGTATTCCAAGAGCCATTAGCTGGCAGATGACCAATGCATGTTTAATAGCTATATGCCAGCTTGCACAAAAGGCGTTGCGCTGTGCGCATGACCGTGACCTATTTCGCATTTTCCTCAAGGCAATACTAGCTGTGCTAAGCTAACGCAAAGTTTCTGCAGGATTTGTTGGCTGTTATGACGCATGGCTATTGTAGCTAGTGTAATTCGGCCTTTAAAACCGTGTTAATTCCAAATGCAAATTTGGGGGCCTGACTCCAACCAATTATAAGAGAATGTGCTGCATTGTAATACTAACGGCTTCGTCATATCTGGCCGCTTTATCGAAATCGAAACGCCAGCTTCTATATAGTACTTATCAAGGTCTACAGGCTCTTGATGCCAATTCCATCAAAACCAAGAGCTACCTTAAAGAATAACATAGGACGGAGACCTCCGATAGCCTTGTCGCATGTTGACAGCAGTCCTGATACAGCATGGTATACACTCCCGTTGGCGCAATATAGGCGCATCCATCCATTCTCTGTTAACCAAAAGCCCAACGCATCTCGCCAAAGAATTACCAGTAAGCCTTCGTAGGTAAATTCTCGACTTGAGATTCTGAGCCACACAGCCTTCTCCGTCTATAACAGACACGTCGCAATTAATCTGATCCATCCTGGCGCAATCGTGGTGAGTGCAGTAGACTAGTCCTGAGTTCTGGATGATCTCCCTGAGCAGAGCATGGTATATGCCCCAACACGGCAGCTTCCCGCCCCACTGATAAAATGAAGGTCGACGAGCAAGTCACTGCTAGACTCTTCGATGAAAAACTTGACATTTATATAAGAGCTTCCTGTGTCCATGCCGAGTATGGGGATCGAGAGATTGCCACCCCACCGCGGAACAACTCCTGCAGAGTATTGTTCGCCGCCGCCACATCTCAGCCTACATCGCCTTCATCCGCCCAGAGATCAGTCACATGATCAGAGAGTATGGCAGAGTGGCTATCCAGACTGTCTGCCAGGAGCTCTACGCTATAGGCGCTCGAGCTGCTCCGTCGCCGTGGTTTGACCTCATGTGCGATCGCACCACCTGGAAGCTGTGTTGTGAGCTCCCTTGCGCACCCATCATGAGCAACCGCGCTGACTGGGATTAGTTGACCCGCTTGGCGACGATGCCCCGGAATGGCCTTGGGCGCATATCAAGTTTCCTTCCGTCCTTGCTGAAGGAGAGCAGCCGGAGAGCGTATGTGTGGACTACTGCCAGTCACGAACGGAGCAAGATGCTGAGATGGCACGAATGAATCAACAACCAAAAGCCCAAGCCGACGCAGCGGCTGCCGCCCGCGCCGCTGACCCCAACAGCAAATTCATCATCACTTCCCCAGCGCCCCTTCAAAACATCGGCGAGCCACTGAGAGTTGATACCGACTTCGATATAAGGAACGCTCTCTGGAATCTCACTATCAGCAAGCCGTTCGACGAGTGCAACGCAGCCGGTCCCTTCGAAGTTGAACCAAAAGTCCCGCTGGAGTGGTATGTTGCCAAAGATCTGGCAGCCATCAACGGGCTTCTTCCGCCTTGCATCGCTGTCAAGATGAACGCTACGAATAGGAGGGTCTTTGTCACTATTGTTGAGTCTGCGGAAGTCAACCCCGTGGTCCCTGTGCGAAAGGTTCTTCTCGATGTTTGGGAGCTTCTGCGGTCGTGGGCGGTGATGGTCAATGGACGGTGTGAGGGTGAGATGAAGACTCTCCTTCAGCACTTTCTGGCAGTCAAGGTGCAACGTGAAACTTTACGAGGTCCCTTACTGCCTCAGCAGTGAGATATGACACATATCCTTAGATGTACATTTCGCCATAGTTTGTAGTATCAGGAATGAAGTCGCTTACAGATCATGCTACCGTATCCTCATGTACTCATTTGTACCATTCAGCTTTTCCCAAGGTGCTGTCTTGAGTTGAGATACCTGACAGCTAACTTTTTCATCACACAAATCAACACACAGAACCCTCTCATCATGAACCCGCTCCAGTCACATGTGACTATCCTTCACCACCGATTTCTATTACAACTCCTTGATAAATTTTTGTTCCTGTCCGTGCGAAAACAACTGCTTCCAAACCTCCGAATTACATACCATTTTGTAATAATTAGCTCCACGGTAAGACTTGTCACGCGAGTGAATCAAAAGCCAAGCGACCAATGAAGAACAGCCTAATCGTGGCCGTGAAACTCCGGACATGGAACCGAACCCATGGCCCCAGAGGCCTACATAAGAACAAACTAGCAATGCGAATCGCGCAGGCCCTGGGTCTAGGGGTTGCCTCACCATAAAAGTCCAAGTATACGGAACCTTTCATATGCAGATATCGTGTCGGCCCCCGCCACGAGCGAGGCTGCAGATGTCAGTACATCTCGACACGAGTCAAGGTCCTTCTTGCCTCCGGCTGACCCATACACAAAGTACGCTGGCTACGTCTCGCCAGATCACTACCTCTTGACAGTTGGAGGCTCTACCAAATGGCTTAAAGAACACCGATAGACGCTCCAAGGATGCTGCCAAGAGTCGCGCTGCGACCGCATCATCCAGAAGAACAACAAAATCTTCCGCTTACTCAAGAGCTGGCTTTATGAGCAGAGGGAATCTTCCGGGACCAATGCAAACCGTTGACCCGCGAGAGGGGCCTGTGTTCGACCCTCAAGCCCTCGAGTTTAGTGTTAGTTATCGGCGAGCCGGCCGTGGACCACGTAGGACTGTGTATAATTATTAGAGTAGTTTATTGTAGCTTAGGATGATTTTAGGATATCTTATGATAAGATTGTCATAGTTTATGATGAGTTTTACAAATCTTTGATCGCTCTGAATCTGAAGCTCCTTCGCTTCTTGGTCACCCTCCTGCGTTCCCATGCTCGGGGCCCCTGTGAAATGCGAAATGGGTCATCAGAACCAGCTATGACTATTCTCCTCTATATAAAGTCCAATCAGTCGTGGATACGCTCGGCAGTTTCTTCATGATTCGCTTCCTCAACTTCCCTCGGGTCCTCTATATCCAAATCTTCATCGCTCAACAACCGAAGTCCATCAAGTACAAGAGCCTGCCTAATATTGCTACAGCACGGATAAGGGCCTATTAGAGCCTGATCCTGGCTATAAAAAGAGGGGCATCCTCCTTCGTTTATTTAACCATAATAATCTAGTAAATAATAATTAGGCTATTAGTAGTAAGGTTATATGCTTTAACTCTTTGGGTAGCCTGGCAGTCATTACAGCTCAAGTCTAAGCATTGTATCATTATTTGGTCCCAATATTAGTAGTCAAGGCCGGCCAAAGAACCTGTAGATCGGTCTGACTGCTGATTCAGGTTGCTCTGTTTAAAGAAGAGCGTTCACGCTCAACATTACGAGGCACAATTGACTGTTGTCGCTCATGCTTTCGAGTTGGCACCGAAACCGTATCGCTCTGGACCCATCTTGTTGGTGGATATGGTTGCAACTGATGGCCATCTCCGCACTGACGCCCTTCTTCGTCCTCGTCGACGTTCTCATCACCTTCGGTTCGATATTCATTGTCATCGCTGAAATCGTTTTCGAATGGGGAGGGAATCCTTGTGACGTGGGAGACGCACAAACTGGAGATGGGTGTCAACAAAGCCGTCCTCTGCAGACTCATTTCAATAGTAGTACCTCAGACTGAAGTACGCATGTTCCCATCACTCCTGAAGTTGGGAAACCAGACCCACCAGGTTCCAGAGTCGGTCAGTACAGTCGACGCCTTCTTGTGAGCTTGAATGGAGGCCGGCGGCCCAGACGAATGTCTCCGACACGAGTCCTTCAATCACGTTGGTGGCTTCTGTGCTGTGACAGGTGCCAGTAATCCTCATGTCTGCCATATTGTTCCTTTCCCCTGGTCCAAGTGTGAGTAGGGTGTTGAGACCATCAAGCGCTTTAGTCCCGCCGTCGAACTAGTGAAGGACCCCCGGCCCGATTTCAGTTCCCTTGCTTATGCCCACTGAAGTATTTGCGGTAGAGTCAAGCAAGGTGTTCTTAACTGATGCTATGCGCCGTCTACTGGCTTGTAATTTGCTAGATAATCCAGGATTTATAACAGAGCCCTAGGGGGTAACAGGCTAGGCGCTATACCTTTAGCGCTAATAGTCTTTATTAAAGGGTTATATTAAGACTTATCAGGAAGTTTAATATTATATATAGCCTTTTAACGGACTAAGAATTATTAGTATAAACGTTGTCAAATTAGACTATAATTCAAACATATACTACCAGGTTGCGTTCCCTAAGTCGTTGATAAGGGGTAAGAGGCTGCAGAGATACGTTAGAGAGCAATCCCCTGAGGACTCGCAATTTGTCAAGGGGCATGTTGATAAGACAAAAACCCCAGCCCAGTAAGGTCGGCCTCTTGGGGGGCACCTGCTCGCTGCGACACTTTTCGGATATCCTCGATGACCGCTAATCGAAGTAGGCAATCCTTGACTGAGATGAGACTCTCCTCGCGATCAACCCGAATTCACGCCGAGGGCGAAGAGGCTTGCTCCAGATTGCGGGTAGCCATCGTTGGTGTTGGTAGTAGTGAATCTTGGCCGAATGGTCGGAGAGAACATTACTTTCTTGGCAGTTGAGACATGTGGCTGAGAACTTGAAGCAGCAGAGAGAAGGTAACGTCGAGTGCTGTTGCGATATGATTTGATATCATGTGATGTGCCAGAAGCTTGAATATTTTGCCTGTCAAGAAGTTTTGGTGCCATGGAAGGCACCTTTTGTTCATTGGTGGGTTAGTGAATGCGGGGCCGTGCAACTTGAATTTCGCTGGTACCTTACTTTTTGTCAAGGCTATAGGTAGTGAGTCTTCTGCCCCCTTGCGCATCAAAGTCTGAACAACACCTCATCAAGCTTAACCCACCATACTCACCCTAAAGTCATCCTAAAACTCATCATAAGCTTGTGATGACTTAGAATAGGATAGCCTAAGCTTAGAGGACTGTGGGTCCCCATTCAAACAAGCTTTCTGCAACGAATCCAAAAGAAGATGGGTGCCTGAACCTCTTCCCCTCGCACCACACTCAACTTTCAATCCTTTCCAATTCTTTCCCAACACGTTCGACATCACACCCAGTTCACAAAATGCCATCAATAGCCGATCGCCTTTTCTTGACGTGTTGGTACAATAGCGCAGCATGAACTGACATCGGCACTTTTCGCCCTCCCCCGCGCGAGCATCGGTCACTCAAACCGCCTAAACCCTGTCAACAGTTTTCTCCTCGCGCAACTAGATTTCAAGCCAGTAACTGGCCTCTTACCTATCGATGAGATAAACTCCTGCCAGGTTTGTATTGGAATTCGATACTTAAATTTCACAGTGTCTCCGCCAGCAAGCTTCCAAAGGTCCTGTCGCTGTTGTTGCTCAGATGAGTCCTGTAGAATGGTACTAATCATTGTTTCAGCATTGATTTTGGATGGAACGGCCAAAGGAGGTTATGAGACTAAGTCAACAGCGCCCGTCGAGTTGATATCAGCACTTGGGTTCAAAGTTGGCAAAGAAACTTGCGGGGCAGATAGTGAGGCATCGCTGGGATGAACAGTGTTCGCGTTGATTTGGGACATTCAAGAGTCTATCATGTCTGTATTGCGCTTCTATCTCTTCACATTCTCTAGGTACTCGGCGCACTGGCGTGATGAAGGGTGTTTGTGTTGCATCATTTGCTGCGTTGCACTGAATGGCCAACGCGGAGTCTTGACCAGGGACTCGTGCATCGCCTCGGTTTGTATGTCGATGACTGAGAGGTGGTTAGCAAAGGCAAGGCCAGATCACAAGTCAACTCACAGTAGCTTTCCCAGAACTCGCGATCCACCAAGAATTCGAATAGAGGAGCTTGAATCTTTATTATCCCCTTGGCGGCATGTGTGCCGCAAACCACCCCGCTCGTGACCTCCCAACGGTTGTCAAGAGTGCTTGCTAGAGATGGGCACATGTACTCGCGATATGCTCGTACATGAGGGCGGCGGGAAGCTGTAGATGAGACATTCACTGGCTCAGCGACATGGAGTCGGCCTTGACGTTGACCTATAGGACGGAAGTCCAGGTAATCGTCAGGCATGATGGCTGGGCGGTGTTCCGAGGGTGGTAGGTGTTGATTGATATGGATCATTCGAAGATGAGGAACTCAGATTCAGAAGAGAGCACGGAACAAAAACAAGATCCGGCACCAGGAGTAGGTGAGTCCGTGCACCTTTAGTCACCGCACAGTGTGGTGGTACCAAAAAATACATAACTAGGCCGTGGCACGGCCACTCACTGTGGACTCTGGTCGTGAAACGCACTGTAAAATTACTCCCCTCTCGCCCGTTTCTTCTTCTTCTTCTCAAACTCACCACAGCACAGTCGGCGATACTCACGATGGCCAAGATTAAGTCGTACAAGGACTTCGAGTCGCCTTTCACGATGGGCAATTCCCACTAGCCGACGCGCCTGTCAATCCTTTGAAGACGGCCTCAGGACGCTCAAACTTGCAGGAGTACATTGCGTGGGTTATGCCGTCCTGGAACAAACACATCGATTCAGAGTGGAAGACAGCCGAGAACAAAGTCTGTCAGGGTCTTGCCTCTGCGAGTCACAAGTCTGCCAGTGAATCCTGGTTCGAGTACCAGGTCGATAGAATCGCCTACCTTACTTCTTTGCGATGTTCAAGGTGGCCTCCCATCGCGATGTTCCGGGCTGGCCTTGGGAGGGCATTACTCACAAGGACTTGAAATCGCCCCAGGACAAGAACTCATCTGTGTACGGCGACTACTTGAAGATGCATGAGTCCGACGGTCAGAAAAACAATCCTGTCGAAGAATCGACAATCGCGCAAGACAAGAACGAGGTGGAGAATGTCGAGAAACATGCTACCAAGAGCCGAGTGTTGGACAGCAGCGAACTGAACCCTAGAGCTCTGGAATTCCGCCCTTTGCAAGACTGAGGACGATGATCTGCCGTCTTCTAGTTGGAACGACAACCGTACAGCGAAGCGAGTGGCATAAGCCACCTGGATGAGCCAAGAAGAAGCCAGCGCTGCTGTCTCTTGTTTTGGACCTCTCAATGCGACCCCTTAACTACTAGTCACTCATGACCACGAAAATACCATCAAAACCCCAAAGGCTGTTCTCGATAGTTTCAACGTTTGCTTTGTGACTTTTTGTACTCTGTGACTAAAGCCTTGTAACTACCGGGTGAAGTAATCTTCAGACTTAGAATCAGTATAATTTGACATTACAATGAAGAAGAATGTGCTACTTGTAATCAGAGACGCTGATCCCTCCTCTCCATGACCAGCTACAGTGTCTTTGTTGTTTTGTCGAATGTTTGACTCGTTCGTGTTATGTCGATTGTCTTGATGTGTGTCAGCCGGGGAGGGTGAAGAATCGTATCTTGAGTCAGAAGTGGACTCCACAACTGGGGCAATCTTCTTGTGTTACCACCATTCATGAGGTTGAGACGCTTTTGGCTCTCTACATCCATTCCACATCGCCTTACTTCCTCGACAAACACGAAGCGTTAGAGACTCTTATTAAAACCCGAACTCACAGTGCATCAAGACAAGATATCATCCCTCGAAATGGCCGATACAACCATCAACATCGGCGACAAGTCTCTCAAGAGACCTCTTCCGACCGACAGTAGTCACAGTGAGCAAGGCGCTCTCGCTGGTATGTTGAACGGTCAGCCACTGCAGAGTGGATTAACTTTCAGTAACGGTCAATGGTCTGATATTAACCAGACGGGTACAGATTCAGGAAAACCTCTAGCAAGGGCTTCTGTCCACAATGCTTCATGTCCTTCTCCCAGTCATTCCCCTGGCACTAGTAGCTTTAGTGCTCGCACTAGGGAGGAATGGATCGCCACCTGGGATAAACACCAACAAGAGGGGCAAGGTCTCCAGGGTGTGCTGAGGTCGTTCGACACAAGCGACCCGAACATTCACAAAACCGTTCAGGGTGTTTTGTTCGATATAAATGCCACCGTCTTGGAAGCCGTCGAAGCAAAGAAACGCCGAGTTGGCAACACTCTTTGCAACCTCTTCGAGTGCCTACCAGATGTCCCCGATCTGTCAGAGCCTTCCCAACCGGCTTCAGCCCGCCTACGACCCCGACCGACTGTTGCGTGGCCCTCATCTCGTCAGCAACTGGCACTCCCTCCGGTCGATTCCAGAGAGACAGCTGGTGAGCCCTCTTCTCGCCAACAAGAATCGAACATCCTTCCAGTCAATCCTAGGGACTCAGCCGCTGAGCCGTCAGGACGTGCTGGGGGAGGGTCTGTAGGTGGGCAGGGTGGTGTGCGTGAAGGAAAAAGCTTAACCATGTAGGTCGCAATTGTCCCATAGCAACACAAGGTCAGTAAGATAGCGCAACTCTAGCCAGCTATGCCTGATGGGTAAATCCAAGGCCAATCAGGAATCATCACCGCGTTCTCATTCAATTTACATTCCATATCTGAGCAAACACCAAATAGTGATTATGATACTTTAATCATCTCGTAAGTCTCCGTCATCTAGGAAGTGACAATGTTATCGATCAGTAAAGCTCTAACTTTTAGATCAACAAGGTTCTTGGTTAAGTGTAAGACTTCAAGTTTCGTTGAGATGAACCAATCAAAGACAAGGGACAGGACGCCAGGACAAAATGATATCACATTCGCTTCACTTTCCACATTCTTTTAAATTTATCTTTTCCGGAATATTTTAATGTACCCTAAGTCACAATTCCTAACCGCAAATAGCATCGTGAAGTCCTTTCAGACCAGCCCTTGATGCTTAAACACCTCTCTGCTGTTTCAGTTCAGCGATCTAACTGGTCTTGACGTCCAGTTGGTTGTACAACATGAATCTATCAGACGATAGCTCCTCATTGTGTTCCATGAGACCTTTGATCATCGCGGCATCTTCTTCGACCTTTTGAGACAGCTGAGCTATCTTCTTTGCTTGCGCTTGAGTCTTCTTGTGCGCCTCGAGCAGACCCTTTCGGAATTCAGATTCCTTGTTCCGCACTAGTTCTTCTACCTGCCTTCTCTCTTTGACCGCCATTCGGTGCATTTGATCCTCTTTAAGCTCGTATAGCTCCATTCGTTCTTGGAGTTGAGTGCGAAGGGTTTGGTTCAGCTCTTTGATTGTGGCGATCATGTCGTCTTTGTCTCGGTCCGTCACGGACGGATCATGTACGGACTCTCTCAGGGTCTTGATCTCTTCATCCTTGGCTTTAAGCTTTGCCTCATATTCCTCTCGCAGTGCGGCGGTTTCTGGTTCCTTGCTTCGCAGAGCCTGTCGCGCGATGTCGTAGAAACCAATTCGTGTCTCTTGCGAGGTTCGCTCAATGTTTTCAAACACGGATTCCGTCTTGCTCGAAAGTATCGTATGCTCTATCTTGAGAACGTTGCTGATAGCCTTCAAGGTTTGGCTGAAGGCTTTCTCGGATTCAGCATTGAACTGCTTAGTGAACTTCTCGTGGAGGCTTTCAAAAGCCCGTTCATGTTTTGTAATGTTCGCTTCGAAGCGTTTTTGCTGAGACATGTTGGAAAGTAGATGAATGATGCGCGGGTGGTTGCAAGCTATCACGGCGTTCTCTTTCGCCTCTTTGACGGATGTGCAGGAGAGAAAGTGTAAGATCAGGTGGCTGCTGTTTGTGGACACTCAACTTTAGTAGATGTGAATGAAAACAAACAACTTCTGTCACCAAGGCCATAGGTGGTCAGGACGCCTTCTTGTATACCCCAGCAGCTGCAAATAAGGTTACAGATTGAGTCAACACAAAAGCATGTCATTCTGGGTTTAATTGGGAAACTTATTAATATTGAGGTCATGCACATATTGTCTTACAAGAGTCGAAGTCAATTGGGATTTTCAGAGTCTTGGATTGATATGTCTCGTGGAGACGCCATAAGCTTTAAGTAACAACCAACGCCATAGGTGGCCAAGGGCAGAGCTCAACGATCTACAGCCCCACCTCGACGCAGGGAAAAGACTGTTACAGGTGCCCGAAATGTTGGACTTGCACAGTGTAGAATTGAACAACAGACTGGAAGTCCCAACGTAAATTTCGCTTTCATAAGCGTATCCTAGGCTGCCGATCTTATCTGCTCTGCCTTTTGCGCCCCGCCCCACAATCTGGAGTCTCGTCACACGACTTATCTGAGGGAACTCATCCACCGACGTCGCTCACAAAATGACTGGTAAGGGTTCTTGAGCTTTGTTTTGAAGTACGCTAAGTATAGAAGCCGGCTCAACCAATGATGTACAACTATGAAAGCAATGGAGATGCTAACTACTCTACCTTCCATCTAGTCATCATCTTCGTCCCCCGACTCATCTCCAGAGTCATCATCACCACCATTGCCGCATCCGACTCCAGCTCCCGTTCCAGCTCCCTCATCACCGCTATCCTCGTCATCGCTACCACCGTCCAGGAACGCGTTAGGTACCGTCGCCACAGCGCTTCCAGAGTCACGCACTGGATCCAACGCCTTGGCTGCAACGGCATCAAAGCCAGTTGTCTTCGCTTGTGCCAGACGAGCAGTGAAAGGTCCGAAGCCCCTTTCATGGAAACCAAGGAATGCACCGGGGTTTGAAGGGTCTCCCCGTGGAGGCCTCTCAGATAGTGCCCAGCCCATCACCGCGTTTCCAACAGCAGCTTCGGGACAGTTCTCACAGAGGAATGTGTACAAGAGGGAAGTCTCGTTGACTGAGACGCCATCTGGAATCGGTCTGACTTTGAAGTTTCCTTTGACTTCTGCGGGGTTATCCTCGTCAATCGCTTGTCGAAAAGAAGCCATGACACCTCCCTTTCCGTCAGGCCATGCAGCGAGGATGAAGTTTCCCTCCATATCTCCCGTCAATCCAGTGGCACCCCATCCCTCCCCATTGGCTAATGGAAATTGTAGTTGACCGATGAACGACCCGGCAGTTCCGTTTGCAGATGCGGCGTCGGGTAAGGCAAGGGCAAATGCGAAAGAGGTTCGGGCGCCGAAGAAGCGCTCCATTGTGAGACCTGTCACTTGGTCGACGAAGGGCTCGGAGACTTGGTCTGCTGAGGATGTAGGCTCATCGTCCGCTATAGCGAGGGCGGGAAGGAGGAGACTGGTGGCGAGAATTCGGTGAGGGCTGATATGTCTTTGGCGTGTTGTTCGTCGGTTGTGAACGTTTCGAAGAAGAGGCATTTTGGGGAATGTGTTTGTACTGGGTATCACGAAATAAACTTTTGAATGACGCAGATAATGATGTTGGATGAAGGCTGAATACAAGATGATGAAGGTATGCAAAAAGACTGAACACAGTCCAGCACTCATAGTCCTCGCCTCAGTGAAGCCAAGAAATACAAGAATAACCTCAAACCCTTCACCCCCGAGAGGGAGCCAGAATTCAGGCCTTTCGCATCCATCCCAATTCTAATTCCAGCACGCGACTGTTTCGTTTCCCCATCTAGACTCAAGAAGCGCTCGCCTACACTCAAGAACCCATCTCGTCTGAAGCTCTTCTGTTTGCAGGACGCTGCTCCCACTGAAACGGTTCTGTTTCTACTATTAATAGTAAGCGTTTGAAGCTTAGAAATATGGTTGCAATTGATTAAACCGTGATTGGCTCGAAAATTAAAGACGAAACGATGCGAAACGTTGATTTAGCCTGTTTGTGCTGAGTGGTCGGTTGACGGCGTCGCTTAAGCGAGGATGAAACGTTTTGAGCCAGAGGTTTGGGTTTCGACCGCCCCCGCAGCGATCTTGGCAGGGTGCCGACAACCGTTCTGTGAATAGCTTTTCTAATTGCGTTTTTACGTCTTTGGTGATTTCTCACTTCTTGAGAGATATGGAACAGCATGTGAGCGGATTGAGGGCTACCTACTTCTCGACGGGCATTCTGGGTCTTGAGTCAATGGCATTGTGAGCGCTTGCTCTCTGGCAAAGGACACCTTGTATACGCTATGGGGAACTTCTTTCATTCTTAGCTTTCACATTACATCGAGTCATCAGTTTCGACAGCTCAGTCACTTGATGTCCCAAATCATTGAACAGAACGCTGTAGCATCAGGCGTATGATGGCTTGTCTCATGTCTCACATCCCCAAACATCCCGTTTATGTAAGTTCGGAGTTTTTTATTACTTAGCTCATTGAAGTACCCAAAAGACTGGTCAAAGCATAGTGACTAACACCGAATGTACCATGAACAGACAAGCGTTACGTCCAGTTGATCTCCAGCAATCGTGTATCCCGTCCAATGCTTCAAATACATCCAAACAATGTCGATATCTTATGCTCCTCTTATCTGCACTAGCGGACAGTCGTCTTGCCGGTTCTCTCTGTACACGGCGTCTCAATGCCAGCGTCGACAAAAGGGAAAATCGAAGAGAGCGGCGACTTGAATCACTGAAACTCTCAGCCATGTGTTCGAAGAGCGTTCCATCAACTTACCTGTCGCTACCAGCTCAAGAACCTCCGTTTCGTCCGTCCTCCACGACCACCTCATACTCCAGGGACCGAAGCCGCTCATCGCGGCAGAATCCTGCTGCTGCTTCATAAGCAAGCAAAAGCATCTGCAAGGCCTCATCCCCTCCTTCGATAAGAACAATCTGTTGAGTACCATCGGCTAAGTCACGTACACTGACCTTCTGTTGATGGCTTGGTAATCCATAGCAGGTTTGCAGAGCCAGACTCCTGAAATTCCCTTGCTCATCGATAGCGCCCACAAGGCGGAGTGACTGGCCGACCACCAGGAATGATCCGGGGAGGCCCATGTGATATAATGTCGGTTCTTGGTCGTCTGCAGGGGTGACTTGGGTCTGGTCGTCTCCAGGCGCGCTTGGGGTCTCTTCGTTGCTCATGATGGAGATGTTGTCGTCCGCTTAGGAAGAATGGTTGAGATGAGAGCAGGATGAAAGTAATGGTGGGGAAAGAAAAGAATACGCGCCTCTAAGCATTGCAAAAAATACTTGTTGGCCATACGGCTCATCTTTTGGTAGCTTGCAGCAGTCTTGAGGTGAATGAATGATGTCTGATTCACTGGCGAACGAAATGATTCAATGACCGGGCAGTACAGCGCTGAGCTGCGCTAAGTGCACTGAGAGCGTTAACTAAGGTAAACAACAAAGACTGCGCTCCACAGTCCCCACATTTCCATCAGTGAAGCAACCGTGCCTGGAAGCGTCACAAAAGGCAGACAAGGAAGTGTCCATGAGCTGTAGACAATGGGAAGGAAGGAGAAATGAAGACGTGAATGATCTCTTGATCATTAGCCGCGTCTTCGAGCGTGTTATATCTAATTCACCATACGTGCAGCAGAGATCTAAGATTTAAGTTTGTCCTTCGTGCCTGTGTAAGATGATTGGTGGAAAATGACAGGGCTGCCCCTTGTTCTGTTGATTCACTGAGAATGCCCACTGCTATCAAAGCCAGTGTAGGGGTTCGTATAGGTACCTACCTTGGTACGAGTTATAGACTTGGAAGAGAGAACAACCCTAGGTTATTTTTCGCTAGAGGGTCACGTTCAGTGAATAGTACAAAGACCCGATGCCCCTTTCTTATGAAGTAACTCGCGATTTCAGCAAAAGTACCACGCCAACGAGAACAGACATTTAGTTCATGGTATGGTTTGATGCACCACCATCTATAGTGACTTGCACGTAAGACGTGAACCACTTCAAGTCTGGCGATTCTACCTTGCGGGAGCCTGAGGATACAAACAAATTGAGGCTCTGTTTTGAGCGAAGAGATTTTCACCAGAAGATGGCTTTGGGTTCCTTGCTGATGCACTTCACCTCTACTTTTCAAGATGCGCCAATATCGCCCTTGCTCTCTCAGTTTTGCTCTAAATTTAGGCAGCCAAGCCCTGCTTTGTTTTGCAAACCGCGTCCGCATCCCAGCTCCGTTCAAGGCCAACCGGCACTCGTCGTTGAAGCAAGGACCGAGATCGGACTTCTGATCTCCCTCAACCAAGCAAGGCCGAAGTCGGAATTCTCATCTCTTGTTTTCCGCAATCCCATCTTCCCCCCTCTTGAAATCTCATACTTTCCACAACCATTATTTTTATTTAATGCTTATGACATCTTCACGACATATCCCAAACCAACACACCAAGAAACCCCAAAGATCCTCAGCTTTGAGAACGCAATATGCCCTATCGTGTGCCGAGGTTGGCCACCAGCTCCGTGAGGCGCCGGAGAGACTCTCCGCAACCAGGGAGAGTCAAGGCAACAAACTCCTGAAGACAGACGCGACACGTCCGCAGACTGTATGAACATCAATAAATTCATTTAGCATGTTGCGATAATTTGCTAACATATTCCTACACAGCCTAAGAACCGTGTCGCGAACAATGGACTCAACCAAGCGACGACTCCTATCGGTCGTACTGTACCCTTTCACAGCAAGTGCATGTTGACAAACTTCGATTGCAAACCCCAACTGACATTCAGCACAGATGACAAGCCCCAACACCGTCGCAACGTTTCTTAATGAAGCCAACATTTGGTGGAGCCCTGCCGTTCCTTGGTTCGGTAGTAAGACTGCCATGCCCCAAGATAGAAAAGCCTTTGACTGATGACATGTAGGCAACTACCCCTCGTCAACCGATGTCGTGATGCACCTCCCGCCAGGCCAACAGATCCTGCCGTCGATCAACATGCCTTCAGCCCGGGACGGGACACTCCTGATGGCCCATCCACTCGCCAGTGACTCTGTCTGGGGCAACCCTCTCCTTGGTCCTGAAGGTCGTCTCCGCGCTGGTGGAGTACGCTGAAGACATTGCGTGGATTTTCTTGTTCAGCCGCCTCTAGTATTGACCACAACTGATTGGAGGGTATCTGGTCAACGAAGAAGATGGCTCCAGAAAAGCTTCATCTTGTGTGTCTGTTGTTCAAGACGATTGGTGGGAGGTGTGAGCTAGATGTGTTATTTGCAGTTGAGACTTGTGGTCGAGCGCTTAAATCAGCAGAGAGGACTTAGTGGAAATGTACATGTTGTCCGCGACAGAATCCTCAAGCAGTTTGACTTCGGCTTACAAGATTCTGTTCTGGACCTCGACAGCGCTCTCCCTGCCTTCAGCGACTTCGGATTTGATCATGGAGTTATCTTGCGCCTCGGCCTCGACCTTTTTCCTCTTTTGTATTGTCATTGCTTTCGGTCGGTGACTCTCAGTCCTGAATTGTTGCGATGTGAACTGAGGGTAGTGAGCCTGAGGTGAATCTGGCCCTGGTTAGTCAAAGCCTTGCGACTTTGAGTAAAGCTTCATGATATACAGTTTCCGACAGACTTTGGATAAGAGACTGGATTCTTTGCCCCTTTTGCTTCAACCTGAGCCTTCGTGAGTGGATAAGGTCTGAGCTTGGGGGTTGGGAGAAGGAGTGCCGTGATGCGCAGCTCAGGTGACGAATGACCCGCCCCATGAAAGGCACCGCCAACTCTGAAGTGCTGTGCTTGTTTCCCACAGCTCATGTTAGGTCAGGAGCTCTCTGAAGGCCGCACGGACCATGCAGAGGTCCTTCAGATAATCCTTCCTGATATCTTGTGTTACCTCTTCTCCAAATCCAGTTCAAGTTTCAACGACAACAATGTCAGTATCCAATAACCCCTCCCCTTATCCGCATCACGACGCGCGATACAGCATCGGACAGCTACTAATCTTGTCAAAGATCGCTTTTTTGTTCCGTCTCTTCATCTTCATCGCCGCCGACACCATGTGAGCCCTCTACTACAAACACCCAGGTCTCTCACTGACCACTACAGGCGCCCTGGCCTCTATAGCTGCGAGCCATGTCTCAAGAAAGCCATGAACTGGTTCCCCAGTAAAACGGAACCAAAGAAGATCCCAAAGATGTGTATCGACGATAAAGACTGTAAGTTGCGCATACTCTTCGGCTATCACTGAATACTAGCGCTAACTTTCGGGCAGTTGAGAGAGAGGACTTTTATTGCGGGGTCTGCAATGACGACATGGAGAAGGCATACGGGGACTGCGACGGAGTTAGTTTGAACCCATACCCATTGATGTAGTTCTGGCGTGTGTTGACGAAATTTTAGGGTACCCAGCGCATGGGAACTCTACTTGAACGCTTCATCAAGCACATCAAAGCCAATCGCCGCACCGTCCAGGAGGCGTACGACTCAGACCCAAAGACCCTTCGGCTTCGCAGAAAGGCTAGTCGAGCCATCGCGTCATACTCGAACATACCCGTGGCCGACTCTATAAAGGACCATCGCGATGAGCACAAGCGCGACGTTGCTACCAACACGCTCTCAACTTTGATCGACATCAACAACAGTCTGCGGGTCATCGCCCAGTGCACACTCCACAAGAGTGGTTTGCGAGCTGGCATCACCGACCTGCTTGAGATGCCCCCACGCTGTGGCCCCGAGAAGATGCCCGAGGAATGTCTTTGGGAGATCCCTTTGGACGAGGATGAGAAGGAGAACTGAAGTTGGGCAATATGATTACTTGGTGTCGCTTGCAATGTGGTACAGGATCGAGATTATGCTGTAACTCTGCTATGCAATAAACGTTGATTGATTGCGATCATACTTCAACTAAAGATAAGAGGATGCTTCCATGTGTACTTATTGTTGGACAGGGTTCAAGGCCCACGTAACAAGAAGTAAGTTTGCATCAGTGATTTCGTGGAATCTCTATGTGCCACGGATGGCTCCTATCTGCGAGTGCCTTTTGCACATGAATTATCTGGTCATCTGGCTGCATATTCACCAAGCTTCTGGACTACCGCAACATCAAATCCAATAGAGTACGATTCAACATCTACCCAAACCTGTGTCCATGCACAATTCGGGATATTCATGTGATCGAGGTAAATCTTGATGAAACATTAGCTGGTGCTTTTCGAGGTCATGACGAGGGATGAACGAACCATTAGATGCGTATAGGCAAGTTTCAGACGCCAACCTCAAGGAAGAGGTACTCTCAGAGCTTTCCAGTATGTGAAATGTTCACTGTCGGTTACGAACAAGGGTAGTGTCGAAGATCTCCCGCTCTCTCTTCATGCACCCTTCCACGATCAGATCTGACAATTCGTCTGAGTCATGGGGAGCAACGTCCTCAAGTTGGGCATGCATCACATAGCGGGAGAAGATGAGATCCAAGGGAAGATGAGCCAGACTCGCATCATCCGTTTCAGTTCCCTCATTTCCTTCACCGTATTGACGTTCCATAGCGCCGATGGCCTTGCGGATGTTCTGAAGATCAAGCGTGGTCACGCTGTAGACATCGAAGCCGCGCTCTGTCGTGATGTAAGGGCCTTCTGTGTTTGGAGACTCTTGAACGACCTTGGCGAGCTGCAGCATCATAAAGATCAAGTGTCTCGGGTCTGTCAGGTAGGCCTTGATGGCGTCGTTCTGTCCCTGAAGGAGAGGGCCGGTAGGGCTCATGTCACGAGTCTTGATGCCGCATGGGGGGCTCTCGTTAGTGCAGTGGCTTGCGAAGACCTTGGAGATGGGTGTAGACAAAGGTCCAGAGCAAGACTGCATCACGCCGCGGAGTTGCTTGAGCGGATCGACGTCCGGGATGAGGGGCATCTTCCAAGGGCGTCTATCATCAGTACGGCAGATGATGGCATACTGAAGGATCAGAGTGAGATTGTTGGTACCCTCCATTTTGAAAACAGGGTGCGTTATGAGGCGGCAGAGCTTAATAGAAAAGGTATGGCCCCAGATCTGTTCGTGGGTTTGAGCGCGAAGGCCACGAACGGGGGAAAAGATACAGATCGGGTTCTCACTACACTTGCGCTTGCAAATCTTGGAGAGGAATGCGAAGTGGGCTGCTGTACTGAACTCGTACGTGATAGCTTCGGGGACAAGGCAAGACGGGTAGGCCGAGGCGTCGGTGAGGTCGGCTTTAGAAGGATATCCCACCTTGCGCAGCCGAGCCTCCGGAGGGAGGTCGATGAGCAGTGCCATGAGCTCATCCATGAAGGGCTAGAGAGAGGAGGATGTTCAGAATGAGGATAGAGAGAAAGTTGAGGACTCTGAAGACAATACGCCCAAGAGATAAAATGAAGATCCAGTAGAGAACGAAGACGATAGCGGAAATCAAGATCGAGGCTAAGATCGCTTTGACAAGGAATCGGGGACGAAAGAAGAACATGGTGTGACGAAGGGACAAGAAGTGACACAAGTTCTGGATGGGGCGCTAGGCAACCAGAAGGAATGAGCTCTGTGTGTGTGTGTGTGTGTGTGTGTGGTGGTACAGATGCCTTGTGATGTAGCTTGAGCAAACAAATGGCAGACCCGTGGGCAAGCTGCAGCGAAAGTGGCATTCAGCCGTAGATATTCCGGCCCACCCTCATCCCACCACCACAAATAACTTCCATAATGTAGCTCAAGGGAGGTAAAATGGTTTAAGACTGTTATCCTAAGGGACAAAAGTGTTTGGGTAATTCATCCCAAGGCATAGAAATATTCATATAAGTTTAGTCTGTCTCTGTCGAGCTTTAGACTAATTTATTTTAGCATTGTATCTTAAACTTCAGGAGCTTCATTAGTCTCCAGATGCTTCCTCATCAGTGCTCCAAGTAAAGAGTGAAAAGCAGACACGCTAGAGATACGTACCTAGGTAGAGAGACAACCAAGAGATGCGCACCCAGATGAGATCATTATGCTCTGGTCTCGCACGTCCAGCCGAGGGCCGATGCAACTGGCGCCGGCTGGTCGCTTATCTAAAGCGCTGTGTCACCTTGATTTTCACGGAATCAACGGCCCGAAACTTCTCCAACAAATATTCAGACTGCCCTATGGATGACTTTCAGCAGATCATGATGGGGTCGTAGGAGTACGCTGAGGGTTTTGTGCGCGATTGGTAGAGGAAATGCCCAAGAAGGATTGTAAGCAAGTCACATTGCTTTCCAAATCATCATATTCACTATGCCGTTGTTGAGTATTGCATTCAGGTGAGTCTTTACAATTGCGCAAGAGAAATACCGACCACGCGTTGAATACAGCTTGAAATCATAAAAAGAAAGGAGTGCATGTAAAGGATAACGGGGATTCGAACCCGCGATCCAAAAAGGAGTAGCGACGTCGCGGGCAGAACTCTACCTCGTAGAGCACCAGCGGAGTGCAACTTGCACGCCCCTGCGCCACCCTAGCGTGTGGCTCGCCTGACCGCTACCCCGTGAGATCATCCTGAATTCTTGGTATATGTACCCTTCAATAGCCCATAGAGGAGAAAAGCTAGTCGCCAAGACCATAATCCCATGGCCTCGGGGCTGCACGTAAGAAATCCACCATTGTTTAAAAGTGCAAAGGCATGATTAGGTGGTCTGAAGCATCACAAAGGTTGAAGCGCTTGAAGGTTTTTGAGATCTTTGTGATATTCCAGTGCATAAGTCACTTTCAGTACCTTGACAGGTGATATTGACAATGGGAGGTTCATTTTTCATGAGCGAGATTGGTTAGAGGAATTTCTATGATAGCTATTTGAACAAGACCCGGAAATAAGAGTTCTTTCTTTACGCCAGAGACGGTAGTCGTCCTGTTCCTGATCTCTCTCCTCTTTCTCCCTCTGATCCCTCTCTGTTTCCCTGGCCATGTTCGTCTTGCAGTGTATGCGGATGGTGCAAGGTTCAAATGATATAACCACACCTCTGCTGGGTAAATAGGCAGGATCGCATCGCGGAATTGGACGCAAGAGTTCAGGATAGTGACGACAAAGTCCTGGCTCTCAAGATCTGTACTTAGCAAGTCCAGAAGATGTTTTCCATAGGCTGAATCTCCGACCAAATCTTTGGTCTAGACCCTTGAGTATCCCGATGCTGGCCGTTATCTCCCTCTTCATTCCCAACTTCCGATAGACGCAGCGGCTCTCCTCTCTTCGAAGTGCCATGCTCGACAGTAGAAGTCAGCGAGTTGGTCGAAGTCTGGCCCACCCTCTGGCTTCTCAGGCCTCTCCATGAATACCTTGTAGCACTGGTTTGTCCTGGGAAATCGAGGTGTCCCATCCCAGTTGGAGTTGTCAATCGCAAGTCGGACGTTGTTGATATCGGTTGCTGCGGCGTGATAAACAGGCTTACTCAAGTGGTAAAGGGTTCCAGGAGTGCATTTTGAAGGAGATTTGACGATAAGTTCGAGTGACCGCATCACGTCCGAAAGAACAGATGTTTCTGTGAAAGGGAACAATTGAGAACAATGATGGAGGAACCTGACCGGGTGTTGAAGCATCCCATCGGTTTTCGTGTGTTCAATGATGTGTTGTTGCAACTGGTCCAACCTGCCGCCTCGCGATTGCTTGTGAATAGCCATCACCCACGATCTTCGATCGTCTGTTCGCATGATGATAGCATATTGGATGATGGTAGCCAAATGGCTCAAGTCACCACGGAAGACAGAATGTGTCATAATTTGCGCCAACTGGCGTACTGAAGTTTGCGACCAAGGAGACTCATTGTCGTTGTTCGAGGTCGGATCTGAGAGTGGTGCTTGGCAAGAGAGACCGTAGAGAGGCGAGAAAAGGGAAATAGGCGAGCGTCCAAAGATGCGGGTACAAACTGTAAACAGCTCACGATGGCCATCGTACATATCGGAACGTCCCTCTGTGATGCTTTTTGCCATGGAATCGACGAAGGCTTTCCAGCCAGAAGTGTGGTACGCAAAACTTCCGTGGTCCAGTGGTATCTTGCGGCCGACTATACCATTCCACTGTCCATTCGTGATCAATGATTGATAGTTATGATACGGCTCTGTGCGCTGAATGATAGGCTGATCGTCTTGTTCGCTGGTGAAGGCGTCGGTGTCGGATGAGTCTTCGGTGTTCACGCGCTTTGCGCGATCAGTCTCAAGAGCATGAGATGATGGGGAATTGTTTGAATTTCTCTTGCGCTTGTCCATGATTCTTCGGAGTGTTGCAGTGAAGCGTTGCAGGTGCAGGTGCAAGGGAATTTTCGTGCAAAATGAAGGCCTGAGTGGCCGCTCGGCTGGGCGAGGTTAGACAAGTGGGAGCGTTCCGTTTGCTTGTGAAGGAGAGAATCTAGCGACATTCATCAGTGAGAGTCGCGTGATACAGAAGGTTTTGTTTACCTTGGGATTTGATGCAATTCTTGACAAGTCCAAGTTCGCTACTCCCAGTTTGTTGGAAATTCCAGAACGGGTTTGGTAAGCAAAGCCAGAGCTGGCATTTCCTTGTGTCACCTCAACTCCGGGCACTCCTTCCACTCCCACATGGTGAGTGGGTACGTGCAGGAGCACAGCTCACTCGAGCCCACAAGGCAAGTCTCTCTTCTCTCTCGAATCTCAACTTCACACAATTGCTATCACAGTTGCTATCACAGTTGCTATCACAGTTGCTATCACAGTTGCTATCACAGTTGCTATCACAGTTGCTATCACGATTACCATCACAATTATCATCACAATCAGCTCCGGCTCTTCACTCTCAATCATGGCACCCCCGACCGAGGAACAAGCTATGCTCAAGTCTGTCCTCAAATACGAAGTTGCGACAGGGAATCCCCTTCGCCCCGGCGAGAACCGATCTCACAGCTACTTCGAAACACTGAGCCAGCAACGCGATTTGCCCATCATGCAGGTGGAGATTTTCAACAAGTTCCTCAGGCTTTACAAAGACAACCAGGTAACTACACCTACAAATGCCCTCCATTACGATTCGTGACTAATGAAGTGCAGGTGGTGGTCGTTGCCGCTGAGACAGGCTCTGGAGACTCGATACAGCTCACGAAGCGAATCATGTACCTCGAACTCGACAAAGGCCTGCAGGTTGTCTGCACTCAACCTAGCCCTGATACAGCCAGAGAGTTGGGTGAGCGCGTCGCAGCAGAGCTTGAAGTTACGTTCGGTGAACAGGTTGGTGTTCAGTATCGGAAGTACAACAAGACCCGCAAACAGACCCGATTGAAGTTCGTGACAGATGGGATGCTTCTCCAGCAAATTGGGAACAATCCTACAATGGTTGGATGTGTAAGTGTCGAGTATGCCACCTCCGATTTGTCCAGTACTAACACATCTTTCCAGTCATGCGTCATCCTTGATCTCAACGAGAAAACAATAAACGTCGATCCTCTCCTTGCTCTACTCAAGAAAGCCCTCGCTCTCCGTTCCGACCTCAAAGTCGTCATCATGTCAGCAGCCGAGTCTGAAAAGTCCGCTAGTTACTTCAACGTTCCGCAAATCTTCAAAATCGAAAGGTGTTCATTTCCGGTTCAGATCCAATACATTAACGAAGCTGACCCCGACTATTGCGAGACGGCTTTTCATCTAGTGCAACAAATCCATGAGACCGAAGACCCAGGTGATATCCTTGTCTTCTTGGCATCTAAACCCCAAGTGAACCGTGCGGTCAAGAAGCTACGTGGCGCTATCCCAGATATGGAGACTTTCCCATTGCATGGGAGACTGTCTGAGGCAGAAAAGGCGAAAGCCCTTTGTTCTGGTGAGAAGCGCAGGTGCGTTATTACTACCAACATCGCCGAAAGTAGTGTAGCAGTCGATGGCATTGTCTATGTCGTTGGTAAGTCAATGGATGTCCTCATCGGTGTTGAGAAGCTAATCTCTGCTGTAGACTGTGGTGTCGAGATGGAGTCGGTCTTTAACCCTCGCGTTAAAATGAACACCATCCAAGCTGCGCCAATCTCCAAATCAACCGCCGACCAGAGAGCTGCATGTGCCGGACGAAGTCAACCAGGGCTCTGTTACCGCCTATACACGATGAAGACATATGATGAGACCCTACTCGAGGTCTCGCCTCCCAGTCTCCTGAAAGACTGCTTCACAACGGCCATGTTAGCTTTGAAGAGTGCAGGGTTTGGCTCTATCGGTACTTTCGACTTCCTCGATCCTCAGCAAGAGGAAGTTTATCTCCGTGGGCTAGAGGATCTCAAAGCGATGTAAGCCTCCAGACATTGCATATCTTCCTCCCCTTCTAAGTATCGTACGCAGGAGTCTCATCGACGAAAACGGAACCGTCACTCGAGCTGGCAAGGCCGCCGCTACGCTTTTCATTGATCTCACCTGGCACAACGCATTCGAGGAGGCTATCAGGCTGGGCTGCCTGTCTGAACTCATCGACATCGCTGCTCTCGCCAGTGTAAAGAACCCCATCATCCTCAAACCAGACGAGACACAACATGCAGACGATGCGTCACAATTGCCGGATCATTTGGCACAGCTCAACATTATGTACACATACTTAAACAGACACCGCGACATGTCAAGTCGGGAGCTAGCTACCTGGTGTCACGAAGCATTCCTGAATCAGGCGTCGCTCCATGAGGCCTTGGACCTACGACTGGGTTTGGTCGGATGGTGCAAAGCAAATTTTCGTGTCTCTGAAATCTCTTTTCTAACCCCAGGTGACAAAGACTACCACGACAAGATCCGCAAAGCCCTCGTCAAAAGGTCCGCTCACCACGCTACGATCAGCGATGTTCCCCAACAGCCAGATCAGCACCACAAGATGGAGGACCCCCCAAAGCAGTAGAGTACCGCTCCTTTCCCAGAACTCAAGAGGTTCGATTAGTGTTAAAATATAGGGTAGCCCTGATCGGTCTAGCTTCCCTGACAAGTATTAGACGCTCTGGATATATATAAGGAGCCCCGCTCCCCCATCCACTGATAGAGTCAAGCTCTTTCAACCCTCTCTAATGTGACCTTCTGCTGTGCGTGCCGTATCTAGTCCTGATGCAGCGTCGGATTGTCGCCCTCCTTCGGCATCGGGACAAACAGCCAGGAAACACTCGTAGCGACCAGAAGCGCACAAAGAATAGGCTGGAGAACCGACACTCCCGCGCTGGCGGCGATAAGACCAGTGATGATCGGGAATAGACAACCTCCAAGCTGTGCAAATACAAAGACAAATGCCAAAGCTGTTGATTTAACACGAGGATTGAACAATTTCGAGGCGACGGAGATACCCTGGCCTGGTTAGCTGAGCACTCTGAGGATGGGGGGTGAACGCACTGTAGCAAAATATGGTCCCATGAAGAAGCCCAGCAGACTGATGGTGATGGAAGCGGCGATGATGTTGGGAACCCTGCAGGCGTCAGCTCAATCTCTAGCATCACGAATGAAGACGTACAGCCAGAATAAAACTTGCAACCCAATACTGAAAATCGTGAAGGCGAATATCATGGGGCGAACTCCAAAGCGATGTGTCGGTTCGGCAAGGAACAGTCTCCCAAGTAATGACCCTCCACTGAACCCAGCCGGTACGAAACCCATCTGGTTGATGTCGCCGTTGCGAACCTCGACCAAGTATTCAACAACCCATCCGCTAGCCGTAAGGGTTGCGCCGAGGAAGAAGAAGAAGAAAAGACTGATGAGCCAGACGTTTTTGTTCTTCAAAGTCTCCTCCATCAATGAGAATGCATCATCATTTCTTGATGCAGGCGATTCGTCAGCCTCGAGAGTCCGTTCAGTAGGCGGCTGCTTTCTCTTCAATCTCAGAGTGTCCCAAAACGCGTAGATCACGAAAGCAACATTCAGAACACCAATACCGAGTGGGAAGGTGTAGAACAAATACCATCTCGACGTGCTTCCGGCTGACGCAACACCCGTCGCGACGAAAGGGCCCACAAGACATCCAGCCATGTACATGGCGTGGATGAACGCCAGCCACCTATGAGAGCCCTTCACTCCAGAGACGTATGTATTCCCGTGTGTATCTTGGTATGCTTGGCCGAGGCTCGCGAGCCAAAAGGTGATGGTGAAAAGCGGAAAAGGCGGTTTCCATGATCGGAGCGCGTGAGCGACGACTTGCAGAACGGCGCCCAGTGTGAGCATTGACCCGAGATCGAAGACTTGGCAGAGATGAGTGTTGGAGAAAGCGCCGGAGAACCAGCCCATGAAGTTCGCACCGTAGCTGTCATGGTCAGTAAGAATTGAGTTGGGTCGAGAAGCTGGCTGCTTACACTGATGAGACAATTGCGGTGGTGACATTGTAGTCTCGAATGATGTGAGGGACCAAAGCGCCGATACTTCCGTCATTGACACCAGCGACGAAGAAACTGAATCCAGCGCTGAGAATCTTGAGGAGTTCGGCTGTGCTTGGCTTCGATGGATGTGGAGGTTCAGCGTCATCGAGTACATTCCGCGCTGGGCTGGCTGAACTCCGAAGCACAAAGGTCTCCGACCTCGTATCAGTTTGCGTAACTGTCGCCATTGTCGAAACAGTGACGACTGAAAGTTGAAGATGAGGAGACAGTCTTGTTTATATTCGGGGACTGTGTCTGGGGAAGTTGGCACAGTCCAAGTTGGCGCTTCTACCACTTTTGGATTGACACGCCAAGGGGATGTGGAGATCTAAGCTTAAGTCGGTTAAGCGTGCTTGCGGTATCTCCTAATCTGGTAGTAAGCATGTAGGAGACCACCCGCGATGACGGGCCGGGATGGCTAAACGTCGGTCGAGGTGCGGGAACATGAAATGGCGAAGAATTTACCCTGGTGAAGAGGAAGCAGGTGATGCGAATGAGATTGATCTGTCAGACTAATTCTGTTTTAGTTTCCCTGTGTCTTTTTATTGATGGTTGTTGAATTTGTACTGCAGCGGCCACCGTAAACAATAGCTGAGACTGAGATAAAACCTCTTAGAGCAACAATCTCATAACGCGTATCTTCTCTACCTTGACCTGTTGTTGCGGAATCACTTGATCTAGCCGTATCGACGCTATTCTCTGTCTGCTTGGCCTCCTTTATAGCTCCTTTGTGTTGCTTACTTCCCGATTCTTTGGCTACTTGGCAAATTTGCGGAATGAAGGATTGCCATCCAGTATCATCTGATTCCCTACTCCGAATGGCCACCGCAGCATCCTGAGCAGGAGTCTGGTCGTTCTCCGGGTTAGGTTTGAATGACTGAGTCGTGGTTGGTGATGACAAGCTAGATCTCAAGGCAACTAATAATAGTGCTTTCACGTGTCTTCCTCTGCCTTGGACCAGAAGAGAGGAGGAGCTGCTGCTGACTTTCTTTCACTTGTCCTTCAGATGGGGAGTTGGGAGATTGACCATTGATGTCGCTTTGTCTGCTGCCTCTGCCGAATGCAGCCCCAACGAGACGGTGGACTGGTTGTATCTGGGGGGCGCAGGGGAGGGCGCAGGGGAGGGCAGGGCGCTTGCGAGCCTGGTACTCTCGACCATGCACCAAGGCCAACTCCGTGATATCAGTCCTCTAAATCGGTTTCTGGGTAGGGGCGGTATTTGGAAAATTGCTTCGGGTCGAGATTGGAGTGAACCCAAACGATTTCGTACAAATGAGGGGAGCCAAGCGT
>JAAOAI010000289.1:0-22532 GCA_013758895.1 Fusarium bulbicola
CCCACCAATCCCGCAGCCGCACAACTACCCCCCGTCGCACGCGTCAAGTCTCTACCTCTGAAGACCCAGACTCCGATTCATTCTGGGAGAGCGACGCCCCCGTTGCACCAGGGTTTGTGTCTCTTGCAGATTTGGGAATTGATCTTCGTGAGATAGGGTGGGATCAGTATGGGCTTACAGAGGCGGACGATGCAAAGGTTGATATACAGACTGCTATTAAACTACGCAGGGCGATGGAGATGAGGAAGAAGAAGCAGCAGCAGCAGCAGCAGCAGAGGGTTGATGATGAGGGGTGTGCGGCGGATGTGGAGGATTAATGAAGATATGAAGGAAGCATGGAGTTTGGGATAAGATACTACGATATGAAGGATTTCTTTTGTAATGATTTGGGCGTTGATATATCGGGGCATTATTGGATCATGGATGATGGGTTATAGCATAACGATGGATACCAATGGGAATTTGTTTCTTTGTTCAATTACTCGCATGCTTCACTGTGATGTCTTGTTTAATAGACATGGTAAGATCACAAAATTCTCCCTCATTAGGTCAATTGACGGAGCCGAGTACAATCCCATGAGAATCACCTTCACTCTGCTATGCAATCACCCAAAGTCTCTGTAAGGCCTGAACTCATCTCGTCCCGTCCCGGTTCGCGCATCCAAAAAAGGAAATTCTCCCAAAAAGGAAAGTTTTTATTCCAGCGAGTAGTCATTGCAAAAATATCGTGATCAGTTATTGTGATACGCAAAAGTAATAAATCGTTCTGCCCCGTACTGGAATCGAACCAGTGATCTTCGCATTACGAGTGCGACGCCTTACCACTTGGCCAAGAGGGCTGGATGTGTTATTAAACGCTAAAGTGCTTTTTGAACATATGTTCACTTGTTGAACTGACTACTCGACTGGGGTGATTGACCTAGGCGTTATCAACCTCTTCGTCCATCGCCGGTGGGATCTTACCAAATAGACAGTTGTCAGAGTTTTGATTTGAAGGCTGAGATGATTTTCCTCCTGGCACAATGGGTAGAGCATCGGGGCGGTCTTCAAGGCTTGATCTCGACTCATCGCGTTAGTCGTAGAGGGCTCAAGCGATCTGTTGGTTCTGACGCAGTGTAAAAGAGACCGAAGGACGGTTAGATAGCATGGAGTCCGTCTTTACACACTTGTATCGTGAACCTTTCACCCGATGGTAAAGTCTTCATTCCAGCGGCGACGGCCGGAGGGTCTCCACAAATCCGGCGACCGGGACTCCGTCTAGCACGGGATGCCATTTTCTAACCGGATTCTGAACCCACGGCACTGCCACTGTATTATCAGTCAGACTGCGCATGATAATCTCTCGGCAATTAGGTAATATGGTGAAAAACTTGGCGGGGTAATGAATACTGACAGACTTGGAATGTGCCATAATGTTGACGGACTCAAGTTCGCTGGTGGTTCCTTTTCTCTGTTTCCAGAAAATAAACTCAAAGAGTTGATCAATCTCGCTCACGAGTACAACTTCTACGTCTCTACTGTACGTCTCATGGAAAATATTATTCGGTGCTGGCGGCGACACAGAAGCTTCCGACCTCTCATCTCCCGGAACATCTGAACCCTCCAAGTAATTCACATGGGCAAGCGCTTCATCAGCGCTGGTGTAGAGCGTATCATGATTGAGAGCGAGGGCATCACAGAGAATGTCAAGAGTTGGAGAACGGATGTAATTCAGCAGATTTTAAGGGAGTCACCGCAAGAGAAAGTAATGTTTGAGGCGGTGGATCCAAAGGTGTTTAATTGGTATGTTACAGAGTTTGGGACTGATGTTGATTTGTTTGTGGATCATTCGCAGATTGTGCAGTTGTCGTGTTTGAGGAAGGGAATTTGGGGACAATCCGATACGTTTGGATCGGCTGTTAATTACAGACCTTGAAGATTGTTCGGGCTGGAAAGATTTATTGATTGTTGTGTAGGTTTGTTGGGTTGGACAAGCAATTGGCTCGACTGAATGGTGATGCCATCATGATGGACTGAGTAACCCCGCGATGGGGCTGGACAATCTCGATGGCTGCACTGCACACTGACATCATTGCTCAGAGATCTAAATAAAACGTCGTGATCATTTGAATTTCTTCGTTCACTCACATTTGCTGAGATTCGGATACAGAATAATTGCATTTACTGACTGACCACAATCAAACATCATGTCCCAAGCCGGAAAAGATGGTTCATTCGACCCTGTTCCTGAGGCTCAGGCACAGAAGCTCCCAGGGTACGCACGATCAACTGGCCTGTATCAGATGCACTTCTAACTTCAGATCATAGAACCGAAAAGGCCATGAACCCTACAAGCGAGTCGACAAAACTTGAAGGCAAGAATCAGTTCCACGAGTACAGAGCCGCCAACAAGCTTGAGGGTGCCAAAGCTCTCATCACCGGCGGAGAGTAAGCCGAAATGCCGCCCCTGACATAAAACTCATCGCTGATCCCTATAGCTCTGGCATTGGCCGCTCAGTAGCAGTCCTCTTCGCCCGCGAAGGCGCAGATGTAACAATCGTCTACCTCCCAGAAGAACAAGAAGACGCCGAGGAGACCAAGCGCATGGTCGAGAAAGAAGGCCACAAGTGTCTTCTCTTCCCAGGAAATCTCATGGACAACGAGACCTGCAAGAACGCAGTCCAGAAACACGTTGATGAGTATGGCAAGATCGATGTCCTGGTGAACAATGCTGGCAAGCAGTTCATGTGTGAGGACTTCAAGGATATTGATCTGGATGACGTGGAGAGTACTTTCCGGAGTAATATTCTTCAGATCTTCGCGATGACGAAGTATGCGCTTCATCATATGGAAAAGGGCGGCTCGTAAGTCTGTACCTCATTGTGTGAGCTTGGCTAATGAGACAGTATCATCAACTCAACATCTACCGTTGCGTTCAGAGGAACAGCGCATATGGTAGATTATGCATCCACAAAGGGCGCCATCACATCCTTTACACAATCGCTGTCAAAGCAGCTTGTCAAGAAGGGCATCAGAGTCAACGCTGTGGCCCCAGGACCTGTACACACTCCTCTCCAGCCTGCTTCTCGACCGGCGGAGCAGATGGAGGGATTTGGCAAGAATTCGCAGCTGGGAAGAGTTGGGCAGCCAAGTGAGATTGCGCCGAGTTATGTGTTCCTGGCTTCGAAGGATGCGACGTTGTTTCATGGACAGGTCCTTCATGCGTATCCGCTTGGCGACTAGAGGTTGTGGGGTGTATGTATAGCTGAGTGGTTGAAGTAATTAATATGCATGTTTGGGAATGTGACTGAGACTGTTCGAGGCAGAATAAGTGGAAAGGCTCCCGCTATTGTGATGTGCCATCTTGCAAGAAGCTTCAGCCGCAACCAATATATCAGCCTCCATCATCATTGGTATGTCGGGCTGAAAGTGCGGTGAACGAAAGACCATTCCAATATGCAGACGATGTGTCATTGCTGACCATACTTCAACATTTGCGACAATCAGAGACTGTAAGAAAAGCCACGGACGTCTCGATATCTGCATGTTTCAACAACTGGCATCCCCTCAATCCCTAGCCCCAGCAGTCAAATGCACTCAGGACATTACCAACACCAAGATAAGACACAATAGCCGTATTAGTCGTTAGTCGCCAATAGTCTCAATCCAGCCAGCCACAGTTAGACAGTGCCCAATTATTCCGAGAGCTGAAGCCGTTTGGTTCGTATTGGTGCCGCTAGGAACGGCTACGGCCCGTGAGATCTGGTGTTCTAGGCTTGAATGGAACGCACTGGTAAGAAGACGCGCAGTCATTTGCGGGGAAAGCTCGTCGCGGTATGTGATGAAAGTCTCAATTGGGGCGGGGTTTGCCATAATGCAGTCGATTTATCGTTTGTTATCACATTGCTTGGCTCATCAGCTAGCCACTTTGTCGATGTTGTGATGGAGCTTTCCGGATGGGAACCTCCATGGCCAGATTGGCTGGCAATAGGCTCTGCATAAGTAGAACGCAAGTTCCCAGCAAACAAGACCATCTTCGTCAAACAAACAGCCCATTATTTGTGATTGTTAGTTTGTTTCATCATGTCTCTCCCAGCTGAAGAACATCACCTTCATACCCGTGCCTTCAAGCACATGTGGGCACGACACGTCGCCCAAAAAGGCTTCGAAGACGATGTCCAAGCCGCCACCAAGCGCGTAATCCAAGCTCAACAAGAGCATCCCGAGCTTTTCCCGAAGAAGGTTCATGATGATGAAGGTGTCAGTAAGATTCTTGACAAGACCCAGAAGCTTACTGGTCTTGGCTTCGTCCCAAGAAAGCCCAACCATCTTGAGATTGGCATCATCGGCGCTGGTGTCGCTGGACTTTTCACTGCCATGGTATTCGACTGGCTGAATGAGCAGTGCGAGAAGGAGGGATTGAAGATTGAGTACGACATCATTGAAGCGGCGAAGATGAATAGGCTGGGAGGAAGGCTGTATACCCATCGTTTTTCGCATGGTGAGCATGATTACTATGATGTTGGAGCTATGCGATTCCCCAACAACACCATCATGAAGAGGCAAGTCTTCCAATGTATCGTTGGCGTCGCAATCGCTCACATCCTGCAGAACCTTCCAGCTGTTCAATTACATCGGCCTAAAGCCAGGAAAAGGCGGATTGATCCCATACTACATCGGAGATGTGGACAATGTCTGCCCAACATACTTCAATGATGTTTCTGGCGTCGGCAACGTTTGGACGGCTGAAGCGAACGACCCGTTCAAGATCAACGAGGGTCTTCCTGATAAAGCCAAGATCCCCGTTCAGTACGTCTACTCCCTGCATTCCCTGCAGGTCGCTAACAATAACATAGCCTACTCCAAGTGAACCCTTCAGACCTAGTCAGTGAGGCTCTAGAAGACTTCATCAAGGTGGCTGCAGAAAAGTTCAAGAAAGCTGTTGATGAGAATGATGAAAAGGGACCGGAGACAACCAAGCTTTGGGCCCTTCTGATGGAGGCTGATAAGCTTAGCACCCGCCAGTTCCTCTCTTCGTGAGTACCCAGTGCACCGTGGAGATTTGTAGTAGACTGACGTGGTGGTAGGGGAGATGGTGACAGGAAGAAGAGGGAGGGCAAACCCAAGGACAATTCTGGACCCATCCCCGAGGGGCCAGGATACAACTACAACACCATTGAGTGGCTCGAGTCTGCCACATAGTAAGTAGCCCGCAAGGCTCCCTGGAATCTGTACTGACACTCCTCAGTGGCACTGGCTGGTACGACCAATCCCTCACAGAATGCGTTTTGGAGGAACTCGACTTTGCAACTCCCAAACCAATCGACGGCCAGCCAACCAACTACTGGTGGTGCATTGATGGAGGCGCCCAGACCATCGCGCACCGTATGGCAAAAATGATCAAACAGCCCGTCCAATACAACAGCCAAGTTGTCGCCATAGATGCGCAAGTCGAAGAGCGCAAGAAACGCAAGCCCAAGGACTTCACGTCGATGAAACTCCGCATTAACAAGAATCAGGTCGTCAAGGAAAAGGAGTACTTTGCCGTGTTCAATAGTACAACGCTCGGTGCTCTTCAGAGGATGGATCTCAAGGATGCGGGTCTTCTCTGGGGCACCAAGCAGGCCATTCGGGCTTTGGGATATGGTGCTTCGTGCAAGGTTGGTATCAAGTTTGAGACTGCGTGGTGGCAGAAGCCTCCGTTCAACATCAAGAAAGGTGGTATTGCGCATACTGATCTTCCTCTTCGGGTTTGTGTGTATCCGTCTTACAACATTGAGTCCAATGAAGGCCAGGATTGGGACCCCAACAAGCCTGCTGTGCTTCTGTGCTCGTACACATGGGGCCAGGATGCGCAGCGCATTGGCTCTCTGATCTCACCCGAGACGCCCAAGAATGAACAGCAGCTCCTCTCTGTTCTTCTCCACGATCTTGCGCTGCTGCACTCAAAGCAGAGCGATTACACATACGACCAGCTTCTCGCTCTTCTGAAGGATCAGTACCAGGACCACCATGCGTACGATTGGTACAGAGACGAGAACATGTCTGGTGCTTTTGCATACTTTGGACCAAGTCAATTCTCCAATATGTGGTCCGAGATCATCAAGCCCAACGCCTACGGTCAACTGTATCTCATCGGCGAAGCTTCCTCTTCCCACCACGCATGGATTGTCGGTGCTCTCGAGAGTGTCATCCGCGCAGTATATCTGATGTTTGAGGGCCTTCAAAAGCAAGAACCCGACAACGCAGCTTACAAGAAAGCCATTGAGCTCTTGAGTAAAGAACCCAACACTCCCAAAGAAGGCGGCGATGTATTTGGTGGATTCCCAGGCGACAAGCCCCAAGAGCCGCAGAAGTTGCCGTCTGGTCTTCCGTTCCATCCTCTGCCGGAGGAGATGCCCAAGAGACAGTTGGATGCCGATCGTGATGCGAAGTTGGTGAGGGATCCATTGGAGGATGTCAAGTATGGTGATGAGGTTTCGCTTCTGTTCTCGAGTGCTATGATCACGTTGAGTTTGATTGAGAGTTTCTTCGAGTTGCAGGTTGACGAGGCCAAGGACAAGCCCCAGTGAGCATGTAGCATTGAGAGATACGGGGAAATTGATAGGGTCTTTGTGTACCAAATTGAGCAATAGAATGGGCTCGAATTGGTGAAGCTAGCTCGGATTCCTCAATCCCCTCATGAGACTTATCACCATAAATCGTCGTCATCGTCACTCCAGTCCGCGCCATCGTCGTCATCAACCCATTCGTCATCGTCTTCTTCCACCTGGCCCTCCTCAAACATCATTGGCGGAGTCACAGGCTGGCCCTTGCTCTCAACTTCACCCCACAGCGTATCCCTCAAAGCGTGGTCCCTGATCCAATCCTGACATGAGGCAATAGGACCCCTTCTCCTTGATCTTCTGTCATATCTTTTATGCGTAGCCACGGTCGAGACGGTGATTTTGTTGTCAGGATCCACTTCTTGCCAGTGAGGTATCTCGCTACTGAAGTCATATAGGTAGGGCGGCCAGTCGCAGAAAGCCATTGAGATTTTGGGCCCCTTGTACGGTGGACCGTAATCCCTCGGGTCGTTGATTTTGGCCCATGATCTCGCCCATTCTACTTTAACATCATCGCCGAGATCAGGCCGTACGAAAACAGCCGCCTCCAATTGCGGACATGCGGCCATAGATTCGAAGAATTGATCCTCAGCCATGACGTTGTACAGGCATAAACGTCGCAGTTTCGGCCATTTGATTAAGACATGAGGTTGTGTAATTTCAATTTCAGTGTCAACGTATAATTCGTCTTTAACGCTGATGAGTTCCTCGATGTTGACCAGCGCCTCGAATCCCTGTCTGAGTGTCTCCAAGATGTGTTTGTGTTGTAGAGGGTCCAAGTCTCTCAAGGGCATATCGACGATGATGGTCTTGAGGACTGGTGCAAGAGTGATGAGAACGTCTTTGAGTATGTGAATCGTTCGAAGGTCCTGCATTGGCGCGTCTCTCCAATTGTGCGTTGAGTACTCAGAATATCCATCATCCATAGGGGATCTTGAACGAGGTGCGCGACGGCTGCCAGTTTGTGATCCATCGGTCCATTCATCGCTCTGGTCACTTGCCATGTCACTGTCTGAGCCGTCACTCAGACGACCAGGCTTCTTCTTACCACGACGAACAGACGGGGCAACATCCTCATAGGTGGAAGCAGTGTCAAACTTGTAATGTAATGGGCTGAGATATAGTTTCGCGGAGCCATAGGCTTCACATGGTGACCGCCCGGTGATTGGGCTCTTCTGCGAGATGTATCGTCTGAACCTGCGAAGTTTTGACTTTCTATCGATGTAGAGACAGTTTTGCCAGATGAGCTTGCTAGCAGTGGGATGTACCGCTTTGCACACCCTCGTCAGAGACACGAGTGTTTTCGTAATGGGGTGTGATGCGGGGAGGATTGGTCGTGCAGCATCATTCTGAGGGACCAGATTCTCAACTATCAACAAGATGATCTCGATTGGGAGCCTGGCACTTCCAGCAGCAATTGTGCGTTCAGCTTCCATGTTGGATATTTGTCGAGATGACAAAATAGGAATGCTTTCAGTTGATGCGGTCTGCTGTTGCCTTGCGTGGAGGTTATTCTACTAACCGACAAGCGGCTCGCTTAAGATGCCCCGATACGTAAATGCGCCCCAACAAACCGATTCTCACTGCATAGAATTAACTGGATAGTTATGGCTTTTGCTTCTTATACAACCACAGACTCAAGTTTGCGCAAAGTAAACGTCACATATCGTTACAGCTTTTTAGATTGGGATGACAGCTCGCTAAGACGTCATAAGGTTCACGAGAAGTAGGGACACCTGATCTGTTTGCCAATCGAAATGAGGTGCTGCAAACATTTTCGGATTCTCAGGGAGGCACTGCTTTCTTCGTTGCTTGTCTTGAAAAACTCCAAACACAGCCATCTCTTATCCTACGTTTGTATGCTGCCTTGCATGCTGGTGCCTGTTTGAACAAGCAGAGAACCTTCTAGAGCTCATCATGGGCTATATAAATCTCCCCCTTCTTCCCATCAGTTAAGAGAAGTCAAGCCAGTTCTTGAATCTCATAGTCAAGACTAATGAAAGCTTAACCCTGAGAACATCCAACGAAATGGCGGACCCTTCAACCTACACTGTTGGGTGGATCTGCGCCCTGACAAAAGAGCTAGTTGCAGCGAAAAGCTTTTTTGATGAAGAACACGCAGTGACTCTAGACGTACAAGATCCTGCAGACAACAACAGCTATTCCTTCGGGAGAATGGGAAAGCATGACGTTGTCGTGGCATCCTTACCCATGTCCGTGTATGGAACAGTGTCAGCTGCGACTGTAGCCGGAGACATGTTACGAACATTTCCCAATATTCGCGTCGGGCTTATGGTTGGTATCGGCGGCGGTGCTCCAAGCCCTCAGCATGACATTCGTCTTGGGGATGTCGTAGTTAGCGCCCCTTCAGGAACCAGAGG
The DNA here is from genome assembly GCA_013758895.1 of Fusarium bulbicola. Lineage (NCBI taxonomy): Eukaryota > Fungi > Ascomycota > Sordariomycetes > Hypocreales > Nectriaceae > Fusarium > Fusarium bulbicola. The sequence continues at coordinate 8,966 of JAAOAI010000289.1, forward strand.
AGGAGTCCTTAATTACAGCCACGGCAAGGCAGTACAACAGCAAGAGTTCCAGTTGACCGGGTCGTTAAATCAGCCACCTCAACTTCTATTGACCGCAGTGGGCGCACTAGGAGCGGATTATAAAATGAAAGGCCATGAACTGGAGGAAAGAATCCAGGAAGTATTAAGTAAACAGCCTCGCCTTAAGAAAGAGTATGCTCGTCCCGTTGCAGCGGAAGACAGACTCTACGAAATAAGTCACATTCATCGAAAATCCCCAGAATCCGCAGCATGCAAAGATAACTGCGGCGAAGAAAACCTCGTCACCCGAGAGGCCCGAGGCGACGATGAAGATAACCCAATGATCCATTACGGTCTCATTGCCAGCGCTGACATCCTCGATAAGGATGCGACTATCCGGGATAAGCTAGCAAGGGAACAGGGTGTATTGTGTTTTGAAATGGAAGCAGCTGGTTTGATGAACCACTTCCCCTGTCTGATTATACGTGGGACTTGCGACTATTCCGACACACACAAGAACGACGAATGGCAGTGTTTTGCGGCCATGACAGCTGCAGCGTATGCGAAGGAGTTGCTTCAGAGGATCCCACCAACCAAGATACGAGAGGAGGAGCCTCTTGTCAAAGTACTTGGCAGAAGTGAGTAAGGGTTCAAGATTAGAGGACATGAAGTCACTAAATAGTTTTGTAGTCGGAATCAAATTGGAAAATATTACTACAAGTGTGAAAGACACGAATGCTACCGTAAACACTATGCATGCAGATAATAAACGCCTGAAGATAGAACGCTGGCTTAAGCCACCAAGATCATCAACCAACGTAGCGAAGGCCAAGAAACGCCGTCATGATGGCACTGGTCTGTGGTTCATCCAAAGTCCGGAATTCGCAGAGTTTAAGGCAGGCTCAAGAAAGCATTTATGGCTCCATGGGTTGGCTGGTTGCGGGAAAACTGTACTGAGCTCTCAAATCCTCGATGATCTCAGTGCTATGGATGGCATCATCACACTGGTGCATTACTTCGACTTCAACGACGTAGAGAAACAATCTCTCGATGGTCTCCTTCGGTCTCTAGCATTCCAACTCTATCAACATGGTGGGCAAGATGCATCAGTGAAGCTCTATGAGTTATTCAAATCCTGTGGAGATGGCTCAAAGGACCACGGCGAGTCACAGCTGGAATCATGCATTAACTCTATGCTCAGCACTGTTGATCGCGTATTTATCTTGATCGACGCTTTGGATGAATGCAAATCAAGAGACTCCCTCCTCTCATGGATCGGACGATTTACCGTGGAAAATGTGCAATTCCTCTTAACAGCTAGGCCTGAAGAGGACATTCAACCTCAGGTTATCCGGTTATTTGGAAAGGACAATTGTCTGAGTTTGGATAAGATCGCTGTAAACGGCGACATAAAGGCCTATGTTCGTTTTGTCCTCGATAAAAACCCAAGATTCATGGAGAAAGGGTTGAGCAAGGAGTTACGCAACGAAATATGCACCAAGGTTGGAGATGGAGCAGATGGAATGTAAGTTGCATGAAATACACGAAAGATGAGTTTAGCATTCAAATGTTAACAGTGTGTTTAGGTTCCGCTGGGCAGCCTGTCAGATGGACACTCTCGAGGATTGTCTAACTCCAAATGCTGTCCGCCAAGCTCTGAATTCCTTGCCGCACGATCTTCCCATGACCTACCAACGCATGCTAGAAAGCATACCTCTTCACTGCAAAAGCGATTCTATTCGCCTCTTGCAGTTTATAGTGAATTGTGAGCAACCTCTGAGTCCAGCCGAGGCTGTCGAGATTCTAGCGACTCGCCAAGGCGAATATAAGGATCGAATCAAGTTTGACCCTCAGGATAGGCTTTTCAAGTCATCGAATATCGTGAGATATTGTCCTGGTATGATACATATCGTACGAGTCACAAACAAAGATCTGGATGAAGAAAGCCCATTCCATCATTGGGAAGAAGTGCATCTGACCCATTTCTCGGTCAAAGAGTATCTGACGGAACGAAACAGCTCATTTCTACCATTGGAGTGCGCGATTGCTATCACTGAAACGTCGCTCGCTTATTTGAATGATGTGAAAGAGCCCTTTTACTGTATGTGCGCGGACTATCCCTTGGCAATGCGTGCAGCAGATATCTGGCCTACATTTGCAAGGACAGCGCAGTCTGCCAGTCAAATTGTGGGAAAGACAGTGGCCTTTTTGCTGGACCCAGAGAATCTTTCAAAATGTCATAGGATCTCCGAGCTGAAGCCATCTGTCTGGAGTAAACCTTCCGGACAATGCCATGAGACTAGTGAAGCACATGATTACATCAGAACATGGGATGGAGTCTTTCAAAGGGATCCAGGGTTTTCTCTTGCCTGCAGGATTGGGCTCCATGAAACTGTCGAATACATGATGAAAGGTTTACAACTCAAGGTTCGAGATCAGGAAAAGGAACTCTGCCTTGTGCTTGCCATTCGGGGTAAACATTCGCGGGTGGCCGAAATACTCCTGGAGTACGATGCTAGCGCAGATGCATCACATCCTTCGTATGGCCCTGCTATCAACAATGCGTCACAAGTGGGCCTCACAGAGCTTGTAAGAATGTTGATAGAAGCCGGGGCTAATGTGAATAGAGAGAGCCCGAGCGAGAAAGACTACTGCAAACCTGCTCTGTGTGCTGCATCTGAAAATGGCCACCTGAAGATCGTAGAATATCTCCTAGAGGCTGGGGCACATGTTGGAATACACGAATCTGTTCGTCTTGCTCTCTCAAACAGCCATACTACTATCGTCGAGCTGCTGGAAGAGAAAGCCTTCAAATTTAGGCCAGTCGTTATCGCCTCCGAAATACTCGAAAGTGCAGCCTCTCACGGCACAATCTAACTTGTCCGGCGGATACTGGATACTAAACCAGATCTTCATGGTATATCTCGGGCCCTCTCGGGAGCGTGTTTGGCTGGACGTACTGAAATTGCCCGGCTCCTCTCTCAACAGGCCAAAGCAGATCACAAGGCTGCTGAGCTGGAATTCTGGGCTAGGCGATCGCCACCCGATAGCTCCAATGAACTAAAGTGTTATAAATTTGTCGAAAGTTCCTTATTTGGCGCAGTAAAATCAGGCAATGAGCATCTTGTGCAGATGTTACTCGACAATGTGTTTGACCTTGGTAGGTGGTTGATCTTCGTCAGGATCACAAGGATCGTTCTACTATGTACGCCCCAATTGCCTTTCTGCTGGCCTTGAAAGGTTGTCACCAGAGAGTTATAACAACTCTTCTTGATGCCATGTTGAATTATACTAATGCACATGATTACGCTACCCTGAGGGCTGCCTCTGAGGTTCGGAATCATCACATCCTACAAAATCTTTCAGTTGCATTAGTCAGTAGGCTTCCCTCCTTTGTTGAACTTCTGAATCACATGCACGAGATATTTCTCGGAGATCATAAAGGCATATTCCAGGCTTTGCTGAAGGAAGCTGGGGAAAACTATTTTCAACATATTGGAGCAAAATACGAGGAAAAGAAGCTTTGTACACCCATTGAGGTCGCTGCTCAAATTGGAAGTATAGACCTAGTTTCGCAATTACTTGGAGCAGATATTGTCACAGACGTTGACCAAGCACTCAAGCTCGCGGTAGAATACGGACATGAGCATGTCGTTCGAGTGCTATTGGACTACATGGCCGACAAGAATATTACGATGAAGAGATCAGAGGATTATCCATTTTGGAATTTCTTTTCGTTGACGGACCGAAGCGACTCGATAATATACATGTTCCTAGATCGGGGAATAGACTGCAATTGCATTTATGATGATGAAAGCACTCTGGTTCATCAAGCTACTGAACATGGTAACATCGATCTTGTGGAAAGACTGCTGGCCCTCGGACATGCGATTGACCCGGCGAACGACAATCATTGCACCCCTTTACAAAGCGCTTCTAGCATTGATGTCCAACGGGTCCTTTTAGCTGCAGGTGCCAATGCAAATGCGTTCGGTGACCGTGGCTTGACACCACTCCACACCGCAGCGCAGCGCGGTGCTATAGAGGAAATGGAACTTTTACTGCAATATGGAGCCAGTACTTCTGCCCTGACCGAGTACGGATGGACTGTTCTGGACGCAGCATTGTCGTTCAGATCATCAAGTGACTCAGCTGTGCTACGAACTGCTCAGTTTCTGCTTGATAGGGGGTTCGGTGCAAATGACCAAAATGGAAAGGGTGCCATTCCCCTACATTATGCTTGTGCAACATCTCGCGTCGACGCTGCCATGCTATTGATCAAGAAGGGAGCCGATGTCAACGCGAAGGATGGTGAAGGAAAAACGCCCTTCCAGTGCGCAACCCGTGGTTATGTTTCTAAAGCAACTGTTGATCTTTTGTCTACGTTGGTAGATCACGGAGCCGATGTCAACTCCCAAGATCACAAAGGCTTTACAGCTTTACACCATGTAGACCTCAATAGTAGGAATGAAGACCCGGATTTCAATCATCAATATCATTTGGCAGACATGGCTGAGCTACTACTAGATTACGGAGTCGACGTCGATGCGAGAGACAAGGAAGGAAAAACTGCGCTGTACTGGTTTTTTGAACGCGAGCAACTGGCCGCAGCGGAAGTACTAATCAAAAGAGGAGCTGATGTTCAGGCCCTGGGTGACTATGGGGAAACGATGCTTCGCGCTATAAATGACAATAACTCGAGGTTCCCGAGACTTGTGCCTGAGAGTCTAAATCTGATGAAAGAAGCTGCTGCCCTCTTTTCCCAGTTGGCCTCATGGCAAAAGAGTCAACCAGCAGGGATGCATGGACATTAGTGGAAGAAATCCTGCAAGTGAAGAGATTAGTAAGATATCTAGCTGAAAAGAAAGAAAAAGCATCAGATATGTTGGAGAAGAGGTATACAGTCTGGAATGATACATAGAGCTATGATGATGCATCAAAATCGAGGGTGTGTTGTCAGCTTTTGACTTCTGTAGTGAATTTGCCAGATGAGCCAAGCTTGAATGAGGGCTGTGAGAACCACCTTGGCAAGATCATATCTACGCCTAAGAAGTAGATGCCGTAGCTAGAAAAGAGGCTAGCTATTACTCCCTATCATCATCCTGGTTGCTAAGCCTTTGTGAGCGAAATGCGGGACCTACATGGCCATCAGATCCTGAACATACTTCGGGTCTGGATGACAGGCAGACCATAGCACTGGCACTCTGCAATGAAACATGGCTGCGGATACTTCGCCCGTTGTGCCGGTAACCGCAACATCCTCAACAGCTCCAATATGCGTTGAACTGCAGGGTACAGCCAGATCTTCTCCCATCTGGTGCACATTCCCGTAAGTTTGCATCCACAAAGTCGATTCGCCTCACAAGGCTGGGTTACACTACATGTTGCCTCAACGAGCCAGTAGATCATTCCCCAAAACGCCTTGATTCATCCTCAACGCACTGCAACACTGCATCGTGAAAGAATCCTCACCTCTTGAGAGTGCAGATCGTCATCGTAACCAGCCACACTCGGATAAACACTACTAATTCGGAAATAAACTAGCTTGTGGCACAACTCAATTGATGACAAGGTTTCTTATCTCGCTGACCCGCAAAAGAACCGGTGAGTCCCAAGACTTATCCAAACAGGCTTTTTTGCAAGCTTTTACAAAAGTCCGCCGAGGGTCGAGAAAGAGGGGAAATGCTTGGATGGGAGCCTAGAAAAGATCATCATGTCATTTCGCGGTGGCTGATAAACACCCATCTCTCTATCTTAGATCCCTGTCGATGCGACGAATAAGCGTAGAAAGATGCTTAATGCCCAGCGCCAACTCTATCACAGCGCTAGTCAATCACTCTATCTCTCGTGCCAAGCGGTCGATAATCCCTGCGACCTGCCGTTATCAACATAGGTCGGATTGGCGAATCCTCCAAAAGTTCCAGGCGACGTGGGATCTGAGTCGGCGCTAGTTCCTGGAAGAGGCAGTTCCTGCGGGGAAGTAAACACGACGCCAAGATTCGATCGCCAGAGACATCCCTGGAACTGCCTGTTTTGGATCCCGCCGCCGTGAGAGGGTCCTTGGTTCGTGGGACATTTTCCGTGGCTATGCAGAAGTGCCGTGCAGGACGTTGTACTATCACGAAATAGTCTGGGGTTGTGACGAGTAGATTACAATAAAACTTAATTCCGTACGATCAGCAACATATAAATATCAACTATTTCCACCCTCAGAAACCCCTTCCTCACTCCTCATCCCTCTCTTTGCAGCTCAGTCCAGTCCAGTCCAGTCCAGTCCAGCCCAAGATGAGATTCACCACCCTCTCCCTCCCCCTCTTCGCCCTGGCGGCCAGCGCCACCAAGAAGCCCCTCGTCAACGAGCTCAAGCTCCAGAAGGACATCAACATCAAGGACCTCATGGCCGGCGCCCAGAAGCTCCAGGACATCGCCACGGCCAACGGCAACACCCGTGTCTTTGGTGGCGCCGGCCACAACGCCACTGTCGACTGGCTCTACAAGACCCTCAAGGCGACTGGCTACTACAATGTCAAGAAGCAGCCCTTCACTGAGCTGTACTCTGCCGGTACTGCCTCTCTCAAGGTTGACGGCGATGATATCACTGCTGCTATCATGACTTACACCCCTGCTGGTGAGGCTAGTGGTCCTCTTGTCGTTGCTGAGAACCTTGGCTGTGAGGCTAGTGATTTCCCCGCTGAGTCTGAGGGTAACGTTGTTCTCGTTCTTCGAGGAGAGTGCCCCTTTGCTCAAAAGTCTTCCAACGGTAAGACTGCCGGAGCTGCTGCTGTCATTGTCTACAACAATGTTCCTGGCGAGTTGGCTGGTACTCTCGGTGAGCCCTTTGGCGAGTTTGCTCCCATTGTTGGTATCAGCCAGGAGGATGGTCAGGCTATCCTTGCCAAGACCAAGGCTGGTGAGGTCACTGTTGACCTCAAGGTTGATGCTACCGTCGAGAACCGTGTCACCTTCAACGTCATTGCTGAGACCAAGGAGGGTGACCACGACAACGTCCTCGTTGTTGGAGGCCACTCTGACTCCGTTGCTGCTGGTCCCGGTATCAAGTAAGTTCCCAACATGTCTTTGAAATTCGTCGATGTTAACAAATTCTAGTGATGACGGCTCCGGTATCATTGGTATCCTCAAGGTTGCCCAGGCTCTCACCAAGTACCGCGTCAAGAATGCCGTTCGCTTCGGTTTCTGGAGTGCCGAGGAGTTTGGTCTTCTCGGATCATATGCTTACATGAAGAGCATCAACGGTTCTGACGCTGAAGTCGCCAAGATCCGAGCCTACCTCAACTTCGATATGGTAAGACACCCAGTCATCTTAACAAAAGCTAAATACTGACAAACACCAGATTGCCAGCCCCAACTACGTCTATGGTATCTACGACGGTGATGGAAGCGCCTTCAACCTCACCGGACCCGCTGGCTCCGACGCCATCGAGAAGGACTTTGAGCGCTTCTTCAAGACCAAGCGTCTCGGCTACGTCCCCTCCGAGTTCAGCGGCCGCTCCGACTACGCCGCCTTCATCGAGAACGGCATTCCCTCCGGCGGTCTCTTCACCGGCGCCGAGCAGCTCAAGACCGACGAGGAGGCCAAGAAGTTTGGCGGCGAGGCTGGTGTCGCTTACGATATCAACTACCACAAGATCGGCGACGACATCAACAACCTCAACAAGGAGGCTTTCCTCGTCAACACCCAGGCCATCGCTAACTCTGTTGCTCGCTATGCCAAGACCTGGAAGAGCCTGCCCAAGGTCACTCACAACACTCGACGATGGGATGCTGAGGTCGCTTCTGTTCTGAAGCGATCTAGCGGACACAGCCATGCTGGCGGTCCTTGTGGATCTGTTTCCGTTTAGGGTATATAACTTGTAAAAGTCTGTATTATGAGAGATGAGCGAGTTTATGTAGAGTAGATAAAATGAGAAGACGAATTATGAGCTGAAACTGGTGCATGATAAAATTTTGAAATTGCGTCTGTAACTGGATTTCTTTTATATGCTAATAATACCGGAATTTAAGGTTGTATTGAATAGGCACATCGCGCGGCTCGCCAATACTGAAGCGGAGTTTGCTTACGCAGACGACATGTAATGAAGGGCAAGAATGCCGGCAAAACATTTCATCGACCATCGCGGACGAACCAGGTTGTTCAGTATCGGCCAATGGAAAGAATCCCTCGACCGCTCGCCACTCAATTCTTCAGCTTCCCGTTTCCTGTGCCCTTGACAAAAGTTGCTGGTAAAGCGATAGACGACTGTGAGTTGATGCCCATTGAGTTGGCGCGTTTGCTGACAATCTAGTCTTCAACGTGACGGTCGGACACGTCTATCCAGTTCAGCTGGGCTTTTCTATTGAGAAGGACAAAGTCAAATGGCTCGAGATCACATTCCACGATAAAGCATGCAAGTAATAAGCCCTACAAACACTACACTAGCTAACGACCCAAAGCTTACGACTGCTCTCTGGCGCTTATCCAAGCGTCAAACGAGATATACCTAGGCGTAGGCTACAACTGCACCAACTCGCTGAGCTGTATATCTCAGACTCTCGATCAACTCAAAGCGAGATTGAATAGCAAAGAAGCTTTGTCGGACCAAACGATTTCGGTCATATTGGCTCTTGTTAATCAAGAACAGGCAGCAGAACATTACGCGGCTGCTGAGACGCATATGGTGGGTTTGAAGAAGAGAGTGGACCTTCGTGGTGGGCTGGAGAATATTGAAGATGCTGTCGTTGCTGTCAAGATATGTCGGTGAGTTGATATTTTGTCAAATTTGTATGGCCTATTGCTAATATCGAAAGGACTGATATTCTCTTCGCCATGCAACAAGGCGGACATCCATTGTTTCATCGAGATCATACATGTCACATAAAGCGCAATCTAGCGTACAAGGGATTCACTTTACAGCAAGACTCGGCTGCAGACTCCAACCAACTTGACCCAGCCCTCCAAGAAGCATTTTCTGACGCCATGGGGTTGTGCAGACTGCTCAACAAACACCAGGATGAGAAGCCTCTCGATCTCCTTGAATTTCAAGAAGTCTTGGTATCCATCTGCTACCGACTACTTCAATTTCGCGCAATTGCTGAATCCAGGCTCAAGCAGGGTATTCAGTCAAGGTATCACATCGGGTTATCCCTATTTATGATGTCGATCTACTTTAATAACACGCAGGATCGCATAGCTAGACGGGGACTTATCAAGAATTTTGTGAAGGAAGCCATTGAATCCAAGTTGAACGACGATGAAGATGGGTTCAGGTTCTGGCTTCTCATCTTGGGGGGGATTACAGTTCCAGCTAGGGATGGTCGTGAGTGGTTTGTCGAGGAACTTCGAGAGCAAGCTTCATCGCTCGGCATTATGAGTTGGGAGCAGGTCAAGGAATGTTTAGCGCGGTTTCCGTGGATGGATGCTATCCATGACGAACAAAGTCGGAAGTTATGGGATCTAGTCCGCTTGGTAGACGGTGATCACTTCATGGAGATAAGGGTCATGTAAAAGAAATCCGTCAACTCCGTCCAAGTTTGATACCAGGTAAAGATAATCAGCCAATGAGGTTTGGGAATTGCATCGGTGGTAGTAAGTCTCCCATTGGCTCAGGTCAGACTATAGTGGCGCCAGGATCTCCAGTTGACATCTTGAGATGGTTTCCGAATTTGGTAGCAAGTCTTGTATTGGATGGTTTGAGAACAAGGCTTCAATGTGAATATCCAGACTTCCAACCTAGGGTTCTTTGAGTATAAGTAGAGAGGAGGGTCGCACTCAGTTAATACAGACATCGGTCATCTCTACACATCCACAGTATACTCAGATTATTCCTCCAATATTGCAAGACCCCTTCTCATCTATCATCATGGCATCAACCACACACACAGACTTTGGAGCTAACACCGAAGCCATCGAAGTTGTCAAAGCCTTTTCTAACAGTATCCGTGGCAAGATAGTCCTCATCACTGGAGTTAACCGTGGAGGTATTGGCTTTGCAACCGCGCAGGGCTTTGTGAGTCCCCCGTCCTAGATCAACTGACATGCTCACCATTTCAAGTCCACTCAGTCTCCGGCCCATGTCATCCTCGCCGGCCGCAGTCCTTCCAAGGCAAAGGAGAGCATTGGTGAACTCAAGGCTGAGTTCCCAGATGTAGACTACCGGTTTTTGGAGGTCGACCTCTCTAGTCAAGAGTCCGTGCGCAACGCAGCCAAAGAAGTCCTTTCTTGGTCTGAAATTTCTGCTATTGATTTTGTCATTAACAGCGCCGGCGTCATGGCCATTCAAGAGCGTATCCTGTCCAAGGATGGCATTGAGATGCATCTGGCAACCAACCACGTCGGTCACTGGCTTCTCAGCTGCCTCTTAATGCCCCAAGCTCATCAAAGCATCCGAGGGTAGACCAAAGGGTTCTGTTCGTGCCATCAATGTCACTTCTGGCTCGCCTGCAGCATCAAACATGCGCTGGAGCGACATGAACTGTGATAAGAAGAACAAGGACCTTCCTCAGGAAGAGCAGCCAAGCTACGAGTTACTTAAACTCTGGGGATATGAAAACAGCGAAGAAGCTGCTTATGTCCCCCTCGATGGGTATAATCGCAGCAAAGTCGCCAACGTCCTTTTCGGCATCGAGGCTAACAAGCGGCTTTTCGAGAAGTACGGCATCCTCACTCTTGCTGTTCATCCTGGTGTCATCATGACGACTGAATTGGGGAGAAACTTTCCCAAAGAGACGGTGGAGGCTGTTGGGAAGTTGGGCTCGATGGGGTTCTATACTCACAAGTCGGTAGAGGCTGGGGCTTCGACTAGTCTTGTTGCTGCATTAGATCCCAAGCTTGCGATCGGTGTTGGAGAGACTCATGAAGGGAGCGAGAATTATGGATCCTATCTCGCTGATTGCCAGATCAATGCTGGAGCGAAGCCGCTGGCTGTTTCGAGCAGTGAGGCTAAGAAACTGTGGGATTTCTCTGAGGAGGCAACTGGACAGAAGTTTTCGTGGTAGATATCTTGCGAGATTCTACCATTTCTTCTCTTAATTGAGTTTGAAGGACTTACCGATCATTCTATTAATTCCACAAGTCTGAAATATCCTTCCTGGCGTATTGTAAATTTCCATGTATCGTGTACGTTGGTCAAATCGAATTAAATCAACTTATGTTAGGGCGGTCATAGAAAGTAATATCTTCAGCAAGAACATCAAGAGTGAAGCCTGGTGCGACAGCCTTGTGAGAACAGCAAACAATGAGTTTAACGTCACATTTATATATACGTGTACATCTTAATATTCAGAGCCTTTACCTCGGTGTAGACATTGGCATGTTGACTCTTAGGATAGAAAAATAAATGATAATTTATTTGATATTCAAAAGGAAAGTAACTAGATAAATCGCACTCACGGCAGCTATCATCAAAAGTTTATTCCAAGATCAAATCTCAACAGGAATCAAGACGATTTGTCCAGTGGAATTCGGAGGTTGTAGATCCATATTGAATGTCAAACGTTGTCGTTGCCTCGTTGGCATTGATCTTGATGTTGGCTGCGTAGTGCGTGTATTTCGGAGTTGTTTTACCCTTCACCAGATTCATCCGGGTAGGCTGGATAGAAATTCGTGGAAGGACAGCTCCCAGCTGAGAAATCTTGTGAGCCATTTGGATTACTGGAGCTATATTCTTGACGATAGCATCATTCCGGACAGCGGCCTCAATGGTGACAGTGAGGTTGCCGTCCTGAACCTTGCTGTCTAGGCAGGACTTGGCCTGCACAAAGAGGAGTTTGTCTTGAAGAGGGTATCCGCTACCTTGGTTGTTCAGAACGACCTCCTTGGCCTTGCCGGGCTTAAGATGGATATCAAATGCTTGGAGACCTGCCGCGGCGTCAAACTCGGTGGCGAACTGATACCAAGTAAATACTTCGTCAAAGAAACCGAATGATTGACCACCGCCCATCATCATGCGACTGGCCTGAACTGCGGTCCGCTTCCCGTTCTTAGTAAGAACACTCAAAGAAATCTGAAGTGTATCGGCATCACGGCCAGTGCTCTTGCTTGTTCGAACTCTAACTTTGCCCTCGAAGGCAATTTTTGATGGTTCAGCGGCAGGTTCCAACTTGTCGACGTATGGTTTAACATCGATGAGCTCAATAGGATCACTCAGTTCAACAGCCGAAGGGACGGTGTCAATGAGGCGCTCGAACACAGTCGCGCAGGTCGTCTGAAAGGTCTGATAGTCTTTCAACTTGGTCATGGTGACGTTTCTATCGGATCCGAAGATGCGCTTGTCAGAGTTTGTGGTTTCGTTGCGACCAAAGACAAGCGGGTTCTTCCCGTTGCTCGAAAGGTATTCTTTGACGACCACGTTGTCGAATTGATCGGAAGTGCTATCGAACTTGGGCTTGTTAGAAGGAGATGGCTTTCCTCCCGCGATCCGGGGGTTCTCGGTGCTGTGAACTCCTCCAAGGGTATGGCCACAAGCCACCAGAGCAATCATCTCTTGCTGGGTGAAGCCCGCCTTTGCAAAGGCTGCCAGCGTACTCTTCAACTTATCTTCAGGCTTGGGAACACCAGCTTGTCCAGCCTGTGTAGCATCGATACGTCCCATGCGGAGGGGAACTTTTTGGCCACCGCAACTAGCAACGGATGCGACGAGGCTCAGAGCCAACATGTCTGCGCCACTCGAGCGAGGCGAGACGAACTCGTGAAGTTCTGACAGAGTATGATTAAACGCCGCGCCGTTATTTTCGTCACGATGCGTTTCGAACATAATTGAAGCATCGAGACCACCGATGCCTCTGCTTTTATCGTGGGTGATGGTATCGTGGAAAACAGTTCTTATCCACTCTGCTGCAAGTTGCCTGCCAACTTCGCCAGAATTGAAGCCACAAGGCACGACCACTAAAGGCGTTAGAAGATGTCATGGGTGATCGGCTCCTGTATCAAGACTTACAATCTGTAAAACCAAAGCGAATTGTACCACTTTGCATGGCATACAAGTCCTCTAGGAAATCTGTTTTGGCCGGCCAAACATACTTGGCCTGCGCACAGGCTGCCGAAAGGCACCACAAACTGATGGCTTGGAGGAGTCTCATCGGGAAGATGCGAATATGAATGAACAGAGAGATTAATTCATAGGAAAAGGGCTATTGGCAATGGACCGGCTTAGTATAAGATTTTAGTCCCTACAATGTAGGAACGGAGTGATAAAAAACACAAGATTTACAGGTGCAATATACATTGTACCTAAACTTCGATAATGCAGGTTTCGAGTGGAGAGCGCTAGCACCGCCGATCTCTTCGTATTTTACCGCAAGCGACATTAGTTAGATACAGCAATTATTTATAGATAGTACGACGGGCTGTAGCGTGGTTGCAGTCGAGAAAATGGAAAGGTCTTGCTCAAAACTGACGAATGACATGACAGATAAAACCAATCTAGGAGAGGAATACGAGGAATACGAGGAGGTTCTAATTATAAAGACCGAGGGGCCCGGTCTCGATTGGTAATTATCTGCAGGGTCTAGTTACGCAGGGACCCCCAACGGCTTTCGCCTTTCAGCATTGCGGTGGGGGTAAGGGGGTAAG
>JAAOAI010000291.1:0-85916 GCA_013758895.1 Fusarium bulbicola
TGTGTGGGGATTATGCAGTAAAGGAAAAAGAAAAAACATCCCCCCCCCCCCCCTAAAAGAAAAACGGTCTACCGGCCCATGCAGGTGTCTTGGCCACTATCTCCAAGGCTGCAGTTCGACCTGCTTCCAATCTCGGCAGATTTACCCCTCCGTAGGACTAGGATCAATACCCGCAAACTCCTGATCACACCAAATTTCTTCCCATAGAGGTTCTGCCTCATATAGGAACTCGACTTGACATTGGCTCACAATGTTGTCATGGCCGCAAAGAGAATGGGCCGGGGAGTAAGTTGCTTCAAAAAGCTAGAAGCTAGGGGGGGGGGCGAGGCCATACCCAAGCCAGCGTGGGGGGAGATGGCTTTGCAATTGTTCAAGACACGCAGAATCCTGAGTTGGGCGTGATACTTGTGGGATGGTTATGGCTTGACTGTACTCTGGCAAAGAAGACATGCCCTGTTGACCAATAAGAGATGGACCCATGGCTGGAACTGCCTTTGGCCTTGAGGGGGCTGCCGAAGCCTCAGAAGATCGATATTGGCAGTCAGGCGATCGTGCCTGATACGATTCGTTAATAGCAACGCCTGCATCAGATAGCTCAAGACACTTCGTAATGAGATCCCGCAGATCTGCCACCAACATGGGATGTTGCTCCAAAACACCCCACTGCCGCCATTGATCCACGACACACACAATCTTCGTACTCATCTCCTCAATTAGTCCTTCAAATTGCGTGAATTTCTCCTTCCGACGGACTTCAGCATCTTGCTGGCGTTTCCGAAAATCTCTTTGTGCTTCCCTGTTTCTCAACTGGCGCTTTTGATTAGCTCAAAGTACTTGACGTAAACATGTTCGACTTACTTTCTTTTGCATAACTTTGGATTGATCCATCTTGTTGTTTTACATATATCGGGGAAGCAGAGAGGTAGAATTACTCCATAACTGACTAACGCATGTAGGGAATGTCGAAGCTCCATGAAGTGAGACAAAGTGGTATAGAAAATTCAGCAGAGTGCTGAAACACAGTAAAACTGATTGACCTACGGATATTGCTGACTAGAATATAGGCTCTGTTGCCTTAGGCTTTAAGCGCTTTGGATCCGAGACAGCCCCTTTTGTGTACCTATTGCAGAAGACATTATCCAATCAGACTCTTAATATCAAGGGTACCCTTTTTTTGGCTTGACATTGATCCAAGATTAATGTATCTCTGATAAGGCAGCCTACAGATCAATACCCCTGACTGTGGCCACTGCTGTGCTGCCTTGAGGCTTCGGTTCAAAGGGGTCTTAGGGTTTCGGTATCTCTGGCACAGTAGTATCTCTCTGAGGGGTCGAAGACTACAGCGAGTCACTACAAGGGTGTAGAGCATTTCCGCGACAAACTACACATGACTGCTAACGTGGGTTCGATGGCTCTTTCGAATGGGTTGGGCTGTCGCGGCAGGGAGTATGCCTTGACGACGAGTTCTTGGCCCGGAAGTTAGCCGCCTGTGACGAGAAATGCGGCAGCGAAGCGTTCCAACGTCACAGAGGTTCGCCTGCTGCCGACCCCAAAAACAGCTTTAACCCGTCAGCAACAGAGGCCGCGGTACGACGGCAGGCTAGTCCTAACTAGGCTAGGCTAGACGGTCACCGCCCTCAATGCCCCAAGTGTCAGGCTGACTGAGCATTTCCGCCCTCGATGGGAGATGACAGGCGCCCAATCTCAATTATACGGTTCAACAAGCTCTGCTATTTGTATGAACCGATCTCTTCAGGATGCTTGCTATCGTATTTGTTTCATTTCGATCGCCTTATGACTTCATGATGTTGCATTGTCGTGCAACGGAAATAGGACACAATGGCCTGGCCCCTGTCAAGGACGTCTAGAAAAATCCGATTCGGGTCTTTCCTGTTAGCCAGCGCTTCTCGTGTACTCAATGCAATGACTAGCCCCAGAGATAACAAGGACTGGTGTGATGAATGTACCACAGTACCGGCCGCACCGTTTTTGACGGAGATGCCGATGCCGACGCGAAATGTGCGCAGTCATTTGAGCCGCCCCGTGCTACGCGTCTGATGTGGAATGCGTCCGTGATAAAGCGCGATCAGAATACGCGAAGTGGGGGAACGCGATGGATCACGTACCCCAAAATCAAGACCCCGCCCACGTCATTTCACATCAGCCCCTCCTCAACCTGGGTCGCCCCATGTCATTCTTGCAGCGATGTGGCCCGCAGAAGTAGATGATAAATGGCCTACAAGCACAAGGTCGCGGAAAAGCTTCCTTCCAACTCGGACTCTCGTCAGTCTTCCAACCCAGACATTGCTAAACTAGCCCAAGTGTAGAAGGACTGTCAGCCCCACTGCCGTAACGCTTGCTCCACATTTGTCGCAACTACCCTACAATCGGCTCACCATGACTTTTTAGCTTGATACTTGCTGCTTTGCGAGTCTATCAATAGAGATATTCTTCTATATTTGTTTGCAAGGTGTTGAATTCAGAAACCCGAGGACTCTGACTCGTTCTGCATGTCACTGTAGCCCGTAGATCTCGATCATTATACGAGGAAGTTTGGCATAATGCACCGCATCCTCCCCTCAGCACTTATTTGCATTACGCTTGTTTCCATACTCAGCACTGTCGCCACCTCTGTCCATCACTTAATATCCGTCTTCCAACCGCCTTTGGCTTCAAAGATCTTGCCGACAGCTTTGCCGACTTCCAAGAGGTGATGGTCGTGATATCGTGGGGCGACGAGAGAGAGGCCGATGGGCATGCCGTGGTCACCCTTGAAGCCTGGTACATTCAGGACTGGGACATGAAGGCCCTGCACGATCGTCAGTCATTGTAAGATTCATACACAGTCTGTCACGTACACTCCACATTGCGCAGAAAACATGGCTTCCTGTACTCTCCAGATCAACGGGGGCCTCGTCTGGTACACTCGGGGTGATGATAGCTGCATACTTCGAGGCAATTTCATCAAAGACAGGCCTCATGGCAGCCAAGCTGTCACTAGCCATCAGTTGCGTCTTGCGAGTGAAATTGTCGGAGTTCTCGACGTGCTCGATCAAGACTTGGCCAATTTGGTCCTTTCCAACTCTATACTCTGGTAGGAAAGAGGTACGGCCCTCGGTGTGAAGCCCAATGCGATACCACTCTGGCACATCATCGAATTCCGAAGGCAGCTTAAGCTCGTGTACTTCTGCGCCATGGGATCTGAGAAGATCTGCAGCGCGGGCGAGAGCGTCTTGGGTTCCAGGACCAGCCATGGGCCAGATGCTCGTCTTACAGATTGCGAAACGCGCCCCTGCGATGCCTTGAAACGACCGATCTTCGTCTTCGTCATCTTGAAGAGCAAAGACGTCGGCCAGAAGAACCAGGTCTTCGACACATCGTCCATACCATCCAAGAGTGTCATACATAAGAGCATATGTCTTCTGGCCTTCGCGAGACACAGAGTTCCAGGTAGGCTTGAACCCATAAATCCCATTGAAAGACGCGGGACGAATCATGGATCCGCCTGTCTGTGTCCCAAGGGCCATGGGGGCTTGGAAGTCGGCAACAGCAGCTCCGGAGCCGCTGGATGATCCGCCCGGAGTGCGTAGAGGGTCATGAGGATTGTGAGTCTTGGGGCCGACGTGGATAGCAGCAAACTCAGTCGTAGTTGTTTTGCCTAGCCTGTCAGATGAAACTGTGTAGAGAATATAGAGAACATACCGAAGATGAGGGCACCAGCATGACGAAGGATCCGTACGGAAGCAGCATCTGTCTCGGGGAAATGGCCATCGTATAGTGGCGAGTTGAACTGAGTAGGCATGTCTATACGGTAGTAAGCTCTGGTCATAGTGTTGGATATAATTGGCCAACTAACCTTTTGTGTAAATGACATCCTTCACAGCGATTGGAAGTCCATGAAGAGGTCCTCTATCTTTCTTGGGGATCTCATCTAGACGTCTTGCTTCCTGCATGACCCTCTTCTCGTCCAGGTAAGCCCAAGCTTTGACGTTTTCATCGCGTGCCTTGATCCTCTCAAATAAAGACTCGGCATACTCTTGGACTGAAATCTCATCCGCCTGGATCTTCCCGAGAGCTTCAGAAGCCGTGAGTTTCCATGGCTCGATAGGATGAGTTTCGGTGGACGCCTGATTGCTCATAATGTTTGCTATCCTTCGATTTTCGGGAAGGGATCACCAGTCAAGGGACGTTTTAGTTCTTGGAGTGCCTTGCTAGAACTAGATGATCGCCCTCGTAGGATGTAAACTTGACTTTCTCAATTATGCGGAGATCAAGCTGGAGGCTCAGGCATCCGAGATAAAGACACAGTTTGGGGAACCGATCCTGTTATATAGGCATTGAGCGTGAGATAGAGGGGGATGTATCCCCGTGGACTCTGCTGAAACACATGGGCACATCGTGCAGCATGAGATGTACGTCGTCTCTAGAATGGCCTAGGTGGTTTGTAATGGTGGCACAGAATATCTTACAAAAGTTCCATCGATATGCATCCGACGCCAATGCGCCAGACCAACTTGGATCCCAAGGTGGAAAAAGCAAAAACGCTCAGAGGCCAATTGGGCACCTCACGTCCCATGGCAATGGCGGGACAGAGAGGGGTTTCAATGCAGAGTGCGGCATTCAATCACGTGGCTTGTTGCCACTTCTCTAGCTGAGATTGCATGCATATGCTTCTCCAACTTCACACCACCACCACGAGCGCCTCGTCGGATGGCCGCGCTACTGACCTTCATACACTACATCTCCAGGCTTACCTTGCTCCATTCTTCTCGATTTTGACACCCGAAAATAGCCAAATGTGTCTTGCCTATCGCAGCGAACGACGGTCCCATACATAACCCCGCCAGTCTGTCTGCTTGAGAGCCAGGACATTGCCCACATTGAACAAGAAAGGAGCGATCATCAAGATACATATTGAGGGGTGCAGCCGAGCTTGCAGCATCGAGAGACTCTTGCATATTGTCAAAAGAGCTCAACCTGCTCCGGGTGTGCAGCTATCTTTCTGCTTGGCACATTTGCTGGTAAGTTCATCACTGATCGCGCCGATTGACCCATCGAGGGGCCATCAGTTAGACTCACTGCCGAGAAAAGTTGACAAACGCTCTGTACAGAAGCACGGAAAGAAGAACTAAGTCTGTGGAAGCACCAGGACCCCCGCGATACTCGAGACGAGCTTGCGATGTAGACGACGGACAATTGAACCAAATCCATCACTCCAACCTGTTACCAGACGAGAGGACGATTCCTGTTGTGCAAGGCTTTACAAAACGTGATCCAATGATCGCCTGTTCGACACCGTGGGTTTATGTCCGAGACGTAGTGGAAAATCGAAATCACTTACACAACAAGATGACGGGCCAATTGAGGAGATTGATGAACACATCATGGAACTGCCAACATGAGGATCGCCAAGACGAGGCCGTAGTACTCGGAGATGAAATATAGCATCTACCTGCGGTCCAAAGGGAGGAGGAAAGAACTGTGGAGGGGGGAATGCATAGACAATACATCATAGCAAGAGCATTTCCGGAGCGAGGTCTCGTATGACCGTCAATTATCGTCATGACTGGCGGATTGGGCGACTGATTCCATAGAAGCCAGCAAGCTTTCAATGCCTTGCCAAACCCTACACATCCTATTTCTGTCCGATTCCGCCAACCAACAAAGTCTACCATCCCACACCACCCAAATCACAATACGTCATCTCTCAAAACTCCCGCTGGAAATTGTGTGGGCTCTTCTTCGAAGCGATTCGAAGCTCGTCGTGGAGCTCTCAAGTGTGTTACCGAGGGAGTATCTGTCAGCGAACAAGACTTAGCTGGCGTCCAAGTCTGTGACATACTGACTGCTTCGGACCTAGACGAGAGCTCTAGCTGCTGCTACCGATATGCTTATTGGTGAAAGCAAGACGGAGCAGAGTATGCATTGACACGGCGGGAGAGTCGTCTTGAAAAGCGAGCGGAAGTTTGTTAAAGTGGTAGCGCATTGTGCAATGTGCCCGGCCCGAATTCCTCGACATGGACCATGTGTGCTCGTTTGCACTGTTCAGCTTAGCCAGAATACCCTGTATACGCCCCCGTCGGAATTTTCCAAATGTCTCGCGTCCGTTTTACCACATGCCGCTGTCTGCGTTGACCTTTATATATTAAGCCAACAAGAGTTGCCTATTTCCCATTAGCACTCAGGTTCATCATGATATACAGTGTTGGATTACATACGTATTGGCCTTCATCGGTAGCTTGCCATACCTTGAGTGCTACTTGTAAGATTTTGCCTCAGTGCGCCGTTTTCACTCCCAGGTTCCGCATACTTAGTTCAACGTATTTCGAATCCTTCCATGAAATTCCTGTCTACTATGGGTGCTCTTACAGAGTGTTTGACCCCTTTCGTTCTCCCGCCCTTTTTGGGGTTCTTTCTTCGTTTCCTTATTAGGTCTATAAGCTCGTCATCGGATAAGGCCTTGATCTGGTGTGCCTCCATCCTATCTTGCGCCCCTTGCGCCATCATCATATATCTTGCCAGTTGCTCCTCTTTCTCTTTTTCTATCATCTTCTTCTTTTCCTTTGACCTTCTCCTCACTCTGCTTGTTTTCGAGACTCCTGTCACTTTGGTCGTCTTTGCGTGTTGCGGTTTGGAAGTGTGTGGGGCTTTCGCTTGCTTTGTGGTGTTCTCTTTGCTGGAAGGAACCATACTCCTTGAAGCCATGTATAAATACTGTATAATAGAAAGCACGTTCTTGGGCGCTCTGGACTTGCAGAATTTATTGAATGATTGGAAATGTATCAAGATGTTCACACATTATATAAGTCGAACTCTTACGCAAAGAAAGTGTCAGCCTCCTGATGAATCTCTGCGGCTGGCCAAGCCAGCATGCAACTTGAAACAAACCAATATGCGCGCGGCTACCCTTAGTAGCCTAGTCGCCATCAAGCTCGAGCTCAGCCTCCGGCAGCGCATAACTAAAATTTACTCATACATGCCCAAGGCTGTCTTTTCACTACTATATCCTAGATAGCATGCGCTGTTGGATAAGAAGGGCGGGGAGGCAGGTATTCAAGGGCCGTAACAAGTGGAGGTCATTCGGAGAAGGCATCTTCCAAACGTAGCTGGAATAGCCCTACTACCAATACCTAGCGTAATCAGCCATTCAACTCCGAATAAGTGCCCGGCCCGTTTTATGCGTAAGCGTAGTGTCAGATGTGCCCAGGTGAGTGCCGTCCTTGGTGTCGAGATGTTCCCGCCAGCACCCGGTGACAGCCTCGCGTTAGCCCCAAACCCTCTGTACATTTAGTTCATGTTGAGTTAGAGTTTGACGTCTTCATCGCCAAAATATTGTGGGCACTGCGCTTTCACCAGCGGGAGTTCTTGTAGAATTGTCAATTTTCTGAAGCTAAAAGTGCTTGGAGGAGAGGAGCTCGGCCTATTGCCTGTACTCAGGGGACATCAGCAACTTGGGTTCTTACCAGATAAGAACGCGGTTTGACGTTCTTGCATTGAGAGATCAATGTAGGAGGCCTCAACTTGGCAGCAAACCTAGTGATGTCGACGAGAACAAGCTCATCAGTTAACGGTACTTGACGTCTGATCTACAGCAGGCTTTACCAGCACCCTTGCCATGAGGGATATGTCAATACAAAGCTGCAAACATATTGAAGAGGTCGCCAAAAGCCGTAGCACTAGCCCACTGCCCCCTCAAGTAATGCGCTTGCAAATAGCCGCCGGGAAAGCTATACCTTAATGACCTAAATTCGGACCTGATACTCTCAGACGGTTGGAAGGTGGAATGACGGAATAACGGAATGAACATATATGAATTCCTTAGATCTATATGAGTGTGGTAATAGCCTTCACAAACCAACCGATAGCTTCTAAAACGTATACGTGAAAACCCGTCTCAACCAACCCTTTTGCGTACCCTAAAAACAATCCAGCCCTGCTCTGATATCTGTTGCCACCCTCCGCAACCACTACTCGGAATGACTGTGAATAGATCCTTCGATCACCTGGACATCGTAGGCTTTTACTCGTGGCTCTAACGAGCTTATTGCCTCGCCAACTCGACCTGCCTAAGCAGTTGGTATTACATATTTCCAGGCGATGACTGTGCTAACGTAATTGAGGAGCCGACTCTGGTTGTGAAAGTTGAATTGCGGTGGATGTAACTCTTTTGAAACAGCCTTCCGTTCGTCAGAGAGTATCATCTGCATTGTCTTTGCTGTCCTTCTCGATGTCCGGAAATATTCCCTGCCCCTTGGCGTCATCCTGCTTCGTCTTGGAAGCATCCTGGTCTTCGGCTCGTCCACCGCCCGCATTGGACTGAGCGTTATCGAGATCTGCGGCGCCCTTGGAGCCCATACCACCCTCTATAAGCTCACCGCCTTCCATGACGGTGCGCAGCTGTAGGTTCTCATCCTTAGAGTATACGCGCACGCCGACGATTCAGATGGCGTTCCAGGGCTCAGGCATCTTTTCCTCCTCCGAGTCGTCGTCGTCTTGGGCGACGGCTTGGTTGGCTTGTGTGGGTCGAGGCTTGCGAGTCATGTCGTCGCTGCTGTAGGCAGCCTCCCAGTCTTCAATGGGGGAATCTGATGATTCGCCTGCAGAGTCGTAGGCAGGTAGAGCGCGGACGGGAAGAGGCTCCTCTTCCTCGATGGGAGCGGGAGGTCCTCCACTGACTGGTGGAGCCTCCTGTTTCTCTTCAGCACCCTCGGCTGTAGAGCTCATGGACTTGGGAGTCAAGTGAGGGGATCCAGTTGAGACAGAAATAACCGCGTCATCATGATCCTTATGGTGCTCATCGACAACAACAGGCTCATCCTTGTCTTCCGAAATCTTGATCTCCTAGGTCTTCTTGCTCAGAGCCTTATCATCAGCCTCTTGAGCCCTCTTCTCAGCTTCAGCAGCCTCCTTAACCTCAGCCTTTACAAGCCTCTCCTTCTTCATCTGCTCGCGCCCAGCCTTGGCCTTGGCGTTGAACTCCTCATCAAGACGGTTCTGCTCAGCCTCCCACTCTGCGCGACGTCGCTTTCCCTTGTCCGCGTTCTTCTTGGCCTGTTGCTTGGTGACGTCGCGGATGGCAGAGCGTTTCTCCAACCTGTGGCGACGCTCCTTCTGGCGACTCGCGGAAGCCTTCTTCTGATCCTTTTTCTGGCGAAGCCTGGTGACCTTGTCCATGTGGTCCCAGGCCTTGCTGTGGGCTAGATCATATGCGTAGCCAACTTGAGCGAGCTTCTCATTCGAAGTCCTGTCTGCAGCCTCGCGCTTGACGACCTGCTCAACAGACTGACCGTTAGAGTCTCGCTCACCAGTGACCTTGAGGTAGACGACATAGTTGCCAGCGGGTAGGTCAGGCAGCTCAACAGATACAGAACGATCCATAAGGTAGTTGCCCTTAGATCGGAAAATGTAGTCCTCCGCATCGGGGCTGTCCTCGTAGTGAAGTCGGAAGTGAAGACGGAAGGAGTACTGTCCTTGAAGACCCTTGAAGTATCGACCATCAAGTTGTGAAAGAACCAGAACAAGAGGCGAGTCCTGGGTCAACTTGATGTGGAACTTCTCATGATAAGCGGCCTTCCATGGGACATCAACACCAATACAGCGCTGGCAGCATCGCCAGTCTCGATCGCGAAAGAGTCGAGTACGGTCGAAGTGGGAGTATTTCCGAATAAGATCCTGGTAAGAAATCCAGAAAACAGAGTCGCTGCCAAACTTGTGGTCCATCTCCTCCTGCACCTCAGTAGTCCACTCCTTAGAGCCATCACTCCAAGCTCCCTCCCAGATACCCTTGCGGACCTTACCCCAAGGATTGCGAAGCTTGACCAAGCGCTGGCCAGACTTGAGAGTGCGTGCCTCCATGACGACATAGGCATGTCCCTCAGAGATGCCATTGCGCTCACCGTAGCCGTGCTCAAGAAGACCAGTAGAAGCGCCAAAGAGGAACTCATCATTGACTCGTGACATCTCCTTATCCCAAAACTCATCGATATCGAGAATATCAGACGTCAAGAGCTCGGTGGTAACTCCACCAGAGAGATCTTCAACACCCTCACCAATCCAGCCACCCGCCAATGACGCATAGTCACCGTGAGCCTTGGCGTAGGCCTTCTCAAAGAGAGGAACCCAAGTCTCATTCTGATCTCTGCACTGCGCAAAGAAAAGAGCTTTGGAGCCAGTCTGATAGGTCTTGCGATAAACGTTCTCGTTATCCTCACGATCGATCTGCTGCAGAAGATCTCTCTGCATGGAGGGGGAATCCCATAAGGGGGACTTGAGATAGAGTTTATCGTCGATGATGGAGTAGATCCATTCGCCATCTCGATAAAAGACAAAGCCGTAGATGCCGATCTTTGTGTCATGGGCAACGAAGGTCCGCTGTAGACCTCCTGGAACATTGGCCAGAGCCGTTAGGCCAGCCATGATCCAGCAGTCTCCTAGACTGCCCTGCTTGACGTCACCACCACTAACCTCTTTCATGAAGGTGGGATTCTCAAAGATCTCGTGCACGCGCTTCACGGCCTTGGGAATAGCAGCCTTTGAGCTCAGCAGTGTTGTCCTGTTGAGCTCGAATTTCTGTGATCCCAGGTAATTCAAGCAATGGCCCTTCTCATACTTGAGATCCCAATCCTAGTAAATGCATTAGCGCCAAATTCACACTGACTACAGACAGACGGCAGACTCACCAAATCCCAACCAGGATCTCGATATCGCATATTCACTCGCTTGCATTCTTTGATAATCTTCTCAACCTTGCGTCGACATTCCCCAGCGGCTCGCTCGTAACCGGCCGATAAGAGTTCGTTGGAATGGTAGGTAGCAGGAGGTTGCACGGGGTCGAATGGAAGAACGGCGAGAGCCTTGTGAAACTTGCGCTTGGAGAACTTCTTCCAGATGCGATTAATGCTCTTTTGAGGCGGGAGCTTCTTCTTCTTCTTTTTCTTCTGGTCGTTGTTGTTGGTGGTGGCAGGTTGGACTAGAGGCCGACGAGGGTCGTCGGACTCCTCTGAAGAGCTGTACCCGTGCATCTTGATACGTTATAAGAATAATCAAGTAGTTTTGAAAAGGAGCTAAGTATAGCTCGGTGTGACTTGTCCTAGACGAGAGCCAAAAGATATAACCAGGAGTCGGTCGCAAATGATGGGGTAAGGAACAAATGACCTGTAGTGATGGATGGATATCCAGCAACAAATGGCGAAGTAGGGTCGAGATGAGAAGGGTACATATACCTTGATATTTGAGTGAGGGGATTACAAAAGGGCAGACCCTCAGTTCCTGTGATAGGATTCCCATCTAAGGGTTCGATGACAAGGCAACCAAAAGGCACGAAATAGGTCGCCCAGCAGAGCCTCATCTCCCGCTCCTTGTTGCTGGCTTTTTACGAGGATTTCTAATTGAGGCCCCCTTGCTAGAGTTCAGGGGTAACAATGTGAACAGCTGGTAGCTGTAATTGAGATCAAGTACGAAAGCTTTCTTGAACGTTGCAGCCTGACGCTGGCGTAGATTGCTCAGTCGTAACGAGGCGGCGAGCAAAAAGGCTCTGGGTTGAAAAAAGGCGTACCAACATCGGTCTCATCTGCAGAGGCCAACCTTGCGTAGAGTCCACACACACGAGGCCTCTGTATCCTGGAACCTACGGTCTTAGCTTGGAGTCACGTAGGCGATGCCAATGGTTCAGGATGTCGCTTGAGTCGGTGAAAAGTTTTAAAGCTGCAGATGTAGCTGCATGACCCAGCGGTGCTGCGAGATGAATAGAGTCGGCAATGAGTTTCAATACCCTGGCGAACTTGCGGATTGATCCTCGGGCTCGTCTCGACTACAGACGATCACAAGGCTGAGGTTTGAGCGAGCCAGGATGCAGACTCTAAATGGTGCCACCCATCAATTCGGTATAAAGCTTAGCTCGTTTGATGCACGGGCGCTTGGTGTGGCTAGCATCTGTGCCGCTGGTGCCAGGATGAGACAGCGGCTCGCTTAACGGATGCGGTTACCGTGTAAACACTCAGACACCGCCTGGAACAACACACGTGTCATACTATTCACAGATTTCAATATGTACATGGGATATTGGTACGTGAAACATCTCGTGCAACGGAAGAGGGCGGCTTGAAATTACTCGGATTCAGGAGCTTTATGTTCACTGCATTCATTCTTTCATCCGGTGATGTGTTAGTCTTTAGAGTGTGACAAGGCGTTTAGCAGCATAACGGCAGAGAGGTTCATGCTTGGTTAGATCTAAGCTCTGGATGACAATGAAAGATTCTTGTACGGCCACAGCCAGTGATTGAGTGGTGAGGAAGCCGGTAAGCTTTGAGGCCCAACGGATACCCGGCCCGCGTAATGTACGCAGAGATTTTTGTCGATACTCACAATAACCCCCGTATTCGATACACGAAACTATAGTTGGTTTACAGACGAAGTAGTTTCAACTTAGCTGAGACCGCCTATATAATATGATAATTCCTTAATACATGTAGTGGTTGCATCTTAATCGAACACTCGAGCATTAGACCAACTGGTTACGATAAGCTGTGTTCTTTCAAACGAATGGCTGTGAGGCATGTGTAGAGATGTACGTACTGAGTCCAACCTGGTGGTTACGTTTCAATATCTCTGTAGTATCCTCTTCAGCCATTTTTCCAACAACTGGCCAATGTTATAGGCCCCTGGGAATAGTTGTACTAGCAATTCCAATCCGTTCTTCTCTGGGTGTGATTCTTTCAGATCTTTCAGTTCGACTTCTTCCAAATGTTCTTTTAAGTCCTTCAATTCTTTTCCCGTTGCCCAACGAATCTCAGACCTGAGATATTCCATATCACCACCCCGACCTTCTACTTGGAGTAGATATTGAAGCCCCTTTCTTAGCTTCTCATGAGCCAGATTCTCAAAGGCCAGATAGTACAACTGTGTCTTGCTGAAGCTTTCATTCGGCCCGACCATGGATGGATCGACAGGGCCAAATAACTGCGGGTTGTCGTATTTGACACCCGAAGGCACATAGAGTGGGTGTTGGAGATATATGTTCGATGTGCTAAGAGACTCCTCGCAGCTTTTTTGAGACTTCCTGTCGGGCGCACAATATATGTTGATACTTATTGGAATCCTCGTCAATTGCAAACATTCTAGTGGTAAAACTGGGTCAAGAACAACGCCAAGACAGCATCTGCTGCCGCCCAATGCCAGCAGACCGCGAAAAAAGGACGATGAGCGAAGGTCCAATGTAGCAAATTCGCCAATAGGTAGGCAGGGTTTGTTCGGATTTGCGAAGAGAGCAAAGTGCCAGGGCTTACGTGAACGGTCTCTAAGCCCAAATTTGGTTGAATCCTTGGCAAGGTCGACAGGGACGCTGATACCAAGAGCTTCGATAAACCTTTGTTGGGACGTAATGTCCAGATGACAAAATTGATTACCGATCTCAACAATCTATTAGGAATTAGCAAGATTAAGTTAAGCACGTCGATAAACTGACAGTCCCCATACAGACCATAGGCGGCTGCGGCAATGAAAATATGTTGGTGGTCATGGCAGCTCGAAAATGAACAGCTGGAATTAAGGACTCAACCATAACTGAGAATACAGGATGAGATGCCCCCTATAGATATATTTATACCGCTCTGAATGGCCAGGTAGCCAGGGGCACAATTGTATGTAAAAGCACAAGGCACCACCAAGATCACAGTGGCCACGTCACCAACCTGGATATGACTGCACAGACCGCCAGACAATGAGCGGGGTCGAAACTCAGCCCCACAAGGCACAATCAAGCCATTTTCAACCCCCCTCCCTTTAACCATCAGTTAACCCAGCTCCATCAATCCGTGATCTTTGCAACTCGTCCTGGTTTCGCTTAAAAATAAAAGGGTGCAACATCAACGCTTTCTTCAATACGATCCATTTCTAATAGAGTCAAAGGTGATTTCAATACCGTTGTAAGGCTCGTCGCGACTGCGGTCGGCCATGAGGCTGAGGTCTGAGGGGGCCGAGGATGTACACTTTAAATGGTGCTACTCATCAATTCGATGTAAAGCTTGGCTCATTTGATGCACGGGCGCTTGGTGTGACTACGGTCTGTGCCGCTGGAGCCCTGTAGCCTGTGTGCCTGAAGGATGAGATAGAGGCCCCAATGGGCTTTATCTGGTCTTGATAAGGACAAGTCGACGGTGGCTGGGAGGGCTGTGCTTAGCGCGGTACACCGCTGCATATGGAGATCCGTATACAGAGTGCCGTGCCGCAATGTCGCCTCATTATCCTTGTACTTGAGTACATCCACGACCCCAAAGTTTTCAACCTCTCAGCTACAGAGCCGTATTGCTCCAGGACCGCCCTCCGTCTGTCCCAGCGATTGACCGCGATTGACACCTTCATTGACAACTTTGACGCTGGGTGATGTACAAAGTCATGTATCAAGCAAACCACGACACATGGTCATTCACAGGCAACCGAGGACGATTGAGCCCGCGACTTGTATATCTATGCTCTGTGGCAGAGAGATAAAAAACCCCAAAAGCAGGACTTAGTGTGAAAGACCACAAGCGCTTTCTGCGAATTGGAAATCAGTCAGCTTCAAGCCTCGAGATTGAACTGTTGCTGTATTTTTTGGTTAGGTAGTTGAATGGCTACGTGTTGAGCACATCGCTACTTAGCAATGCCAACTGAAAGGAGCTTGGGCATGAATGCGACAGATCAGTATCATCAAGCAAAGCATGTAAAACGCAAAGAGAAGACATCAGCGTCCTCCGCACAGAAGCATAACGAGAGAAGGTACCTTTAGGCGTCTGCAAAGTACCGAATAGATTAGGTGGTGACTAGGATTCTGAATGAACAAGGATTGTTCCGCTTCCCCGAAGTCCTCCACAATAGTTTGCGCCCCATTGATAGCGTTTGGAACAGGACGTAGGTCCGCACAATTGGTGGTGCGAAACGCCCGACAATGAAGATCTAGTTGAACTAGACGAGGTCCGTGTTTGTTCTTAATTCATAATGCAACGGGCCGTAAAGACGGGGCCGGTAGCCCACCTAGGGGGGGAATAAAAAACGAGACTGGATTTGGTGGTAGATCGTTGGATTTTGGTGTAAGCCAGTCTCGTTTAATCCTCCTCCCCGAGGCCTACTAGCCTACACAATGGCTATCAAGGCCTTTAAATTGGCGATCACGAACCCCTGGAGCGCCACATGCAGTTACGAATCGCTGGTAATCTCGGTGCAGTGCACACCGCTGCTCGTAGTTCGTAATTGATGTTGGCGGACTTTGGCTGTCTAAAATGTAACCCGACAGGTCAGCATCACAACTCATGAAGCGCAAAGAGAGAATGCCAAGTACATAACAACGGTGCGGTATGGAACAGGGTTCAGCCGGCTTCCCCGGGTCACCGCACAATTTGAAGGCTGAATTAAGCGCCCGCCGTCAACGAGCGGAACGGGTCCCGGACTGCCGCAGTGCAGGGCCTTACTGAGAGAAGCTAGACCGAATGGCCTGTTTGTTGAAGGCCGGGGATGGGCTATTGACCAGCGTCTGTACGTATTGGTCTAGGTGTACTTCGTAGGTTGAACCTCGTTTCAGCCTCCTGGGCGGCCTAGCAGGGACCCAGGAACGATTCCGCGGCTCAGAAGACCTAGCTGGCTCTTAGAAGAGCCACTTCAAATCCAGGTACAGTTTTTGTTTTCTCCGCTCTCGAGACAACGAGACTCAGTGGTCTTGCTTGCGAAATGTGCCACGGGCTGCTTGGCAGTGTCCTGCCCTTGTCCACGACGTCTTAACGACAACAAAAAGAAACACTACTACCCTTTTCAATTTTGCTACTGCGATCTATCACTTGACTTACGATACTGGCAACGTTGTGTATGAGGAGATATCTACAGTAAGTAGGATGTTGCATACGTAGTCACGTATATGGAACATAATTAATCCTCATTATGCATGTGAACTGGGGAATATATTCATCTCCAACTATTTGCGATCGTCAAATCACCCTTGTCACCATGATTCCGCAGGTGATGTGACGACGCCCCTACGGAGCCTTTTTTATTCCTCCTGTAAAGAGATGGAGATTAGGTGTTCTTCACGAACACGGAGCAAAGTAGTAGGCATAGGTCGCAATGTAGTTCATGAAGATACGTCTCACACGCAACGGGATGCATCATAAAAGCTGAGCCTGTTCACAAGAGAAGGTGAGGGCACAACAAGTATAATTCCTCATTAACTGGTTAAGCTAGACTCATGATCTGCACGGCTCCTATTGGTCAAACAGGCAAAAGTTCAAAGCATGGTGGCAAGTATCTCAGACCATTGAGTAAGTAGGGCCAGTGGTCGATGTCAATTCCATAGTTTAGTGGACTGGGTGCAGGAAGCGAGATTGCTTTCCTTTAAACTTGATAAGAATACCAACTGCTGGACCTTGATGAGACAAATCGACTGGAAAGCTCTCACTCCCTAGCGTCTTTCGAGTCTTCTGTGTATGAAAGATTGAATCCACAATTCAATATCATTAAAGCTGGCAAAACCTGAGTCGCTCTCGAACAACAGCGAGTACATCAATTTTCGACTTTTTACCAGCGAACGGTTCTTAATTTCATCATTCTGCCACGAGCCGTCATTCTGCCGACAGGAATTCTCAACTATCGTCTCTTCCATACACAAGCCGAAGCGTACCAACTTTAACATCCTGCAATGGAGCATTGAGAATCTGTCGGCATCAAGCCTTCTGTCCTCCCTGTGTATTTTGGCTAGCTGCACAGAAAAGAGGTTTATATAAAGGAAGATATGAATTTGTGACCATTATAACTTCGCTTACAGAACTAACCGATATTTATATACATTGCCGTACTCCTAAACACAATGGCTTGGACTTGTGAAGTTTGTGGAGAGGAACTCGCCGCGAAGAAAACTCTCAAAGATCACCATCGAATTCATACGGGAGAGAAACCCTTCGAATGCCGCTGGAAGGGTTGCGAGAAAAAATTCAGGCTAGTAAGTCTCATAAAAGCACACGACTCCAACGGGACTAACTAAAATCATAGCGTCATCATCGGGACAAACATGAAAAGACCACGAGCCCTCATAGGCATTGCGACGAGTTCGTGGAGTATGCCTCACACTTGACGAACGAGTTTCTCTCTATGGCGGAACGCTCCCAGCCGATGCCTTTCACCAATCCAAATTCCTCAGACAGGTTCTCACATCCGGCCAATCCTCACGTTGATTTCGAATCACAAGTCCGTGGCCACCCCATACAACACCATGACAACCAACAAGGACCTCCCGCCAACTTTTCTTACGAGCTTGAGACTAATTTCGCTCCCAAGCAATACGAAGACTGTATCACTCGGGTAGGAAACCTAGGAGTTACTACCGAAATCGGCAAAATAGATGGCAGGACCAGTGACACTCCCCAACTGGTTCGAACTAGCATCATTCCTCGAAAAACAGGAATGGAATCAAATTGCTATATTTCTGACCAGGTAGTTCTAAACATTGCAGGGAATCTGGAATCGATGGCCGAGAACTGGACACCAGAGGAATGGGGCAACCGTCGTCGGATCGTCCTCTTCCGTAAGACACAAAAGGGGTCTACAGTTAACGCTACCTGCCAACCGGTAGGCGTCAATGAGCGACCAACCAACGGCATCTGCATATCATGCATCTGGTGGGCTGAAAAAGGCGAGTGTTATGTCACATCGGTCGACACCATCCACCTTCTCGAGCAGCTGGTCGCAGCGCCGAACCGTTTCAGTGTCGAGGAGAAGGACCGTATTCGCCGTAACTTGGAAGGCTTCCATCCGAAGACAGTCTCCGAAACTAAGCCGGATAGTGAGGAGTTCTTCAAGATCATAATGGGCTTTCCCAACCCCAAGCCCCGCAACATTGAGAGGGATATCAAGGTATACCCTTGGAGGATTCTTGGAGGTGCCCTAAAAAAGATTCTTGGAAAATATAGTATCAGCCCCAGTGATACGGTGCCAGCTCTCAATATTGTTCCAGGTCAGCGCGTGCTCTTGCCTCCTCAGACGTCCACTACTTCACAACAAGCATGTCCTGTCACGGAGGTAAGAACTCCAGCTGTCACTACCGTGATAAGATTTATAGACTCACTATCAGCTACTACAGGAGTTTGAACAATTTGCCACGGATCCTTCAAATTTAGCTCCAGAAGCCGAGATGTTGATTGACGACTACCCAAGCGCCTTTCATGCTGAATTAGTCAACGGAAACATACTACCAGAAGGATCCTGGTACGATTATCTTGAAAGCCAGCCTGCTCAGTCTCACAAGGCCCCAGACGCGGATATGGAACAACAGAAGGAGGGGATCCAGTCAGACTATGTATCTGTTTGCGAATCACTAGCGCAAAGAGATGCCCCGGTTGACCCAGTGCTGCTGTTGGACGCCGAAATTGATTCGAACTCCAAGCAAGCAGCGATCCCAAGAGTGTCGACTGAAGGTGTATTCGATTATCCTCATTGTACCAGAACGTCCGGCGATGTTCGCGACTACGGCCACGGCAAAATAGACGGCAGGACCAATGACGCGCCCCAACTTCGAACTAGCACCATTCCTCGAAAGACGGGAACGAATTCAAATTGCCATACTTCTGACCAGGCAGTTCTAAAGATTGCAGGGAACCTAGAATCGATGGCCGAGAACTGGACGCCAGAGGAATCGACCAACTGTCGTCGGATTGTTGTCTTCCACAGAACACAAAAGGGATCGATATTGAACACTACGTTCGAATCTTTAAACATCAATAGTCAGTTTGATGGCAGGGCATGCGTCTCGTGTATATGGTGGGCCGGCCAAGGCGAGTGCTATATCACATCTGCCGACATTATTCTCCTTGCCGAGTACCTTGTCGACGCGAAAGAATCTTTTACCTCCAAAGAGGCGACCATTATCCGCAGTAAGTTGGATATGTTTTACCCGATTACGGTTTCCGCGAAAGATTTAGGGAGCCAGGGTTTCCATAAGATCGTTGTGGGATTCTCTCACCCTGAGCCCTTCCTCTCGCGAAAGAAGCGTGTTAAGGTGTATCTATGGAACGAACTCGAATCTGCCCTCGAATCTGCGCTCAAAGTAATCATCACCAAACGCTACGGTTTTGGCCTCGGTAGCACAAGAGCAAACCCTCGGCCTCCCCGATATCTCATGTCGCGACCGCAGACACTGAATAGTACTTCTCTTCACATGGGACCTTCCCATCATGCACCATTGAGCAGTGCTTCATTTACCGGACTTCCCTCTTCCGTTGACCAGGCACCTCCTGCAGAAGACGCACACGAGACGCTACAACAAGACTGCGTGCCACGAGCAGAAGCGGCCGCTCCGAGTTCGGCTAACGCAAATAGGATATACTCAGACACCGGTGAACGCCCACTGAAATACCAGGGGATGGATTGTAACAGTATATCTCAGCCTCAAACATACCTGACACACGTCCAAGGAACGCGAAATTCTCCTTCAACGCCGGAACTTGAGCTACCAGTATTGAGCACAAGCAATATCATCTGGGAGGTGAGTGGCGTAGCGGGCGTGATAGCGGGGCGGTGAAATTTTGGAAAGACTCTTACTTATCGTGACTAACATATATAGGTACATTCTGAGATTCCGCATCAAGCACGACCTGATCCAGACTCAAATCTGACTTCCCCCAAGAGTGAATCAAGCCTACCAGAAACATTCATTCACGACGAGTCCGACTCAGATTCAGCAGAGAGTACTATAGTCGTGGGGGCGAGACCAGGACACGACAAACAGAATGCACCCACACTGCCTGTGGACAAACATATCGATGGAGTCGACGATACCTACAAGGATAATGAGGAGAAAGCGCGAGGTAGTAAGCCCTCTGTCACATACGATGACGATGACTGGGGCTATGCTATAGCAGACGGGAAGATTACCATTCACTGCAAGAACACTCTCCTTACCAACTTTGACCGCGAGGTACCAGTACGAGGCATGTGCCCTGGAGTGCAAAGGATCCTTGACAGGATCCATGAACTCTTCCTGAAGGGGGATATCAAAAAACAGCAGGAGGTCGAGGCAGAATCTGAACAGATTCATATCAAAGGAAGAACCAGGCCAATGACTCAGCGCAACATATCATTCAGCGAGAACACTGAGCAGCAGCAGTCCAGCGAAGTGACTTATGCCACGATTGATGAATTGCAAAAGATGCTGCCGGAGTCAAAAGGACTGGATCTGAGTAGAATTTCTAAGAGCGAGCTCGATGTTATTCTCAAGGCGGTACAGGAGGTGCTTAATACGATACAGCAGGTACTGATTACGAGTTGGATTGAGGAAGCAGAACCAGCCAAGCAGCTTCTTGATGAAATCCAGCGTTACTGCTCATACGAGTGGCACTGACCATACTATCGAGGAGCCCATCGATTGTGTTGGGGAACCCAATATGCTCTTTTTAGTCTCTTCATGGCTCAGAGATGCCAAACTCTCGAAGATAGACCTCGTGCTCGTATGAGGAGAGTATCGAACCGTGGAGTCCCCAGCTACTTCGGCACATGGCGTTAGCCCAATACATTATACAGAGACCAACAGTCAGACTCTATGGCCAAGTAAGGCATTCATACCATGTACATCCGTGCTTTATTCTGGTTTCAAACGTGTATCTTTCGAACTGACCAGATGGCGAAAGTACTTCACATGTTTCTGAGGGGCTTTGCGAGAGCGGCAACCAAGGGGCCCAACGGTTGCTCTAACTTGAATCTGACTTCGAGTTCGTGCGTTCCTTGCTCAGGCCTCAACCTCTTTGGAGGGGCGATCCCCGCTTATGCCTGTCGTCGGAAAGGAGGCCAACAATGACCTGGGTTTGTGGAAGGATCCGAAGCACATGAACCAAGCTGAACAAGAGTCTATTGTAGCCTTCAGGAATCGATACGAGATTTATCTACGCGCTACTAGGCTGAGGAAAATAGGCTTGTATACCTGAAAGAGAAAAGGGAATGGATTGGTGGAAAGCGGTTGACAATCATACACGGCCCGGACCTCCCAGGGCCATGGAGAGACCGAAGTTGAGATGATAGCCGGGCCAGAATTTACATTTTTCCCCGGCCGTCGAAGTTTCCATGCTTAGCCATTGAGTATCAGTCATCATTAACTTCAGATATAGAAACACAGAGGTACAATGCCATGAGGTGCTTAAGAGCCTACTTCTTTGGTAATTCAGCTGTTCCCTTCTGGTATTCTTTCATTGGATACAATGAATGCCGGAATGCTGCCATCGCGATCTAGGCATTGGGAAACCTTCGTTACGTTCTGGTTTGAGTAGCAATCTATATTCGTCACTGGCGAGCAACGGATATTTCCTTCCGAAAAACTTCATCCCAAGCTTCCTGTCAATTCTTTTCGCGCTTCTTCTATTCCCGTAGGCGTGTGTTCCGTTTATGCGCTTTCACGACCAAAAGCCTAATAGTTGAGGATAACGATGCGTCCTACAGAGGCACGTTAGAGTCTGTGGTTGTCTTGCGCAGAGAACAATGGTGTTGACTGGCGACAATACACTGCCGTACAGGAATTGCGATGATTTGCCTAGTGTCCGGGTCTATGGATACCTTGTTTGCTTCGGGCGTGAATAAAAAGCCGTTTACATGTTCGATTACCCACGATTCGAGGTGGCTTGGTGTGCGAATTTGTGTACACTGCGCCGCAAACCCGCCGGGTTGCGAAATTACGATGAGGGTCGTTGGATGCATCTTTCTGCCAACGCAAAACCAGGAGGCGATCGGAATGACGTCAGAGACTGTCATTCATGAAACACGTTCCCGCGTTGCTGTTTCAGGGCTAGAGGTGAGGAGATCCCCTGCCTGCGTGTGAAACGTTTCTACACCGTACAATGGATGTTACCCGATCTGGGGAAGAACGAGAGCCGTGCTTAGCGAAGTACACCACTGTATATGGGGATATATGGCCGCTACCGTGCTTAACTTCCCTCGTACTCGAGCCCCAAATCTTTCAGCTTCTCCACTACGGAGTACAGGCCCGCATTCCGTCTGTCCCGGCGATGTTGAACATAATCCCACTCGCAACACACTTCTCATTAGGGGTCCTAGTGTTCATGAATTTCCTCTGCTCAAGGAGGCAAAGCTATCCATTATTAAACCTGCTGCTCGCCGTTGGAAGAGAGTGTATCACTCCTGCAGAAATCGCCGAATCGGAAACCTGGGCCCCGCAACAATCTGGGTACTTTGACCCACAAGACCGATTATTATCGGAGGAGGAAGTGGGGCTTCAAGACCAGCTTGTGCCGCTCCGCCGCTTCCGTATCGGATGTGGGGTAACGACTGGACTTCACGCACCATCTGGCTGCATCGTGACAATGCTCCTCAAGTTGCCCACTACGACGAGAAAAGCAGTAATAATCATTACTATGGGTCCGTCTACTCGATAGTAGCAGGCATTTGCATTATCTTGAGTGGGCAAACGTTAAAAATGCTTGCACCATAGAGCTTTGCTGCATAAATTCAGGTTAGTGATATTAAGCTATATGAAGGTCACTTGAGGAAACCCTGACAAATGATTATAAATACTTATATTAGACTTCGCAGAGTTATTGGCACTCCTCTGTAAGGGCATTCTTAGATTTCCTAGAATTGTTGACGGTAGCGAATAACCATATCAGCGCATTATTCAACCTTAGGACACTCACTATTTTTCCATCGTTCCGAAGCAACACACATCTAGCCGCCAGCCTACTGTAAGGAAGAAACTGCTTGCAGTTGCCATTTCTTGCCCCATATACATGGCGATACGCTAAACTTTGCTCCTACTTCTATTCACCCATTTTGAGTGATAACACTGCACACCATCGAGAGTACTACGCCAGCGAGGGTTTGGCCTGAACAGAATAGAGAAACAGGATATGTACCTAGTCAATTATTGGTGGTATTTTGGTTACAATTCACAACAGGAAATCACAGTCAGTGGAAATTGATGGTACTAAACGATAGTAAGGAGAATAGCTGTCCATGAATTAAGAAAATGGCCGTAAATAGCACAGCATCATGGATTCAGGTACGGGCCAATGTTCAACCCGATAAAAGTGTTTTCAAATCTCCCTAGACCTTCAAACCGAATGAGCTTGCCTTGAGTGACCGTGGTGTGGGCTATCAGGAGTGAGATCGTCATTCCTCTTGAGTCTCTTATGCACACACTCTCGGACGGTCCATGTCCAGGTTGAAGCCAACCTGGCAATATTGAGTCCAAAGCTCCCGCAATGTACTATTGCACGAACAAAAGCGTTGCTCACTCCGACTAGCCCCGAACCCAACCCAAAGGTAATGAAGAGCCTCTGAACGGTGGACTTCTCTCTCTCTCTGCTAATAGCACCCATCTTCCAAAGTATCCATTTCAGAGTGGATTCAGAAATACACTCTTCAGGGTAAACAATAGTCATAGATGTGGTGCAAGACTGGTTTGCATCGTCATGGTTGCATTCAGTAAGCTCGTGTATTGTCATTCGTGCATCAACGAAGACGTAAGTGTATATTTCCGTGATACACATGACGATATCGTTATAACCAGTAAATATTCGTGGATTCGCACAAGACAGGAAAGGAGCCTTGAGTGCTATCCGTCGTAGTCTAGCAGAATTGCTTGTTTATCTTGATAAGATGTGACACGTCAAAGATGAAGTCGAATTGTTGTTAGAGTAGCTCCAAGCAGAAGTCAAGATCTAGTGAACAAGCCCAAAACCATAACTGTATTTTGTGCTCTAGTATTTATGTTTCCAGCGCCGTAAGGCAATGTCATTGCTGGGCCATGGTAATTTGATGCTCAGCGTACAGAATAGCCCGTTTGTTAATAGGCAGTCACGAAACGCAGAGCCTCAATGTGTTTTCGGCCGGATCTGCTGCTTATAGATTGCAATTACACAAAGCGAAATCACTTTTACATTCTCTTGAAAGAGGCTTGTAATTACAGAAGGTTTGCGCGCTGGGCTAATCGCACCGCAACTAAAGTTGAACTTGTAACTGTGCACTAAATGCCAACGGAAATACCATCGGCACTAGAGACCGCACACTGGATAAAGCTGGTGTTTTATAACGCAAGAAATGTAACTGTGAGGCTACGAGGCTTGATGCTCTTTTGGATGTATGCTCAATGCGAACTGGCGGAGCCTCATGGTTGAAACATAGGTGGCAACAGTGTGGCTAGTGTTGTAACCAACAACAAGAATACAATTGTCGATACTTCTCAAAGATGTACGTGACTAGAGTACCCTCTCCATAAAGTCGCATCTTATAGGCATTGTAATTTTTTGTCAACATATGATCAGAGCTCCAAGACGACAGCGGGTACCTACCTAACCTATAGGCATCGATGTTGGCCAGCTTGCTACTATGGCGGACCCAATAGGAGCAGAGATTGTGGTGGAGCATGACGACACCCCTTTTCGACGTCAAGAAGATTGAGTCGAGTGGTAAGATCGACGAGCAAACTCGAGACACCACGCGCAACTAGAAGAAACGCAAACATGGGAACGACTACCCGGAAGACGACGCGAAACGTACCGGCCGAACAATCAAAAAACTAGCCGACAGAAGCCCACAAGAGTTGCTGCAGTAGCGATGGAAGGGCAATGCTACTCACTGGATTTCCCGGGGGTCGCGAATGGAAACTCCAGGATCGCGGGAAGCGCTGAAGAGACAAATGGAGGCCATGATCGACTGTCGGAGGCTCTTGCGAAATTGGAAGAGACCGTGGGCGAGATGGAGCAACAGATGGCCCAAAAAAGTACAACTGGCAGGACCAGATAAGGGAGGAGATGATGCATGGGTGACTAAACAGGGCGTGGTGATTTAATGATCTAAGGAGCGAATTCAAGCTTTAAAGCCTCTTCCAGCGAGTTGTAAAGAGATGGGAGAGCGAAGGCTATGGGAAATATAGACTTGGTTTCTGACTTTCTGGCAGTTTATGGACGCATATATAAAAGGTGCATTCTGTAGTGCAGAGCAAGGATCAGATCATCGCATAATAGTAACAATGCTCAATATCCAAGTTTTAGCATTAAAAAAGGATAAAAGACTCCCGTTTACTAATGTAGCTAAGAGGGATGTTAACGATAGGATTGTAGATACAGTAAGGGATAAACTGGTAAGAATAGGATGTAGAAGAAGACGAACAAATTGATATTGACGGTCTCGGAAGTTGCCTAGGCCTCAACACCTAGAATCAAACTTCCCCTATATGCAAAACGACGGCGGATTGATAATCTCACCTGGCTGCGAAATGTTTGCACCTACTGTAGCACATCTTGCGGCTCGTAGCCTGTGCCTGGTCGGGACTCCTTGAACCTCGAGGGTTTAGGAACATTCTCACCCTAGTTGACATAGATCATAGCTACCTCGTTTCGCTCCTGCGTCTTCAATGCTTATTATTTGGACGAAACTTTGTTCTCTAGCCCCTCAACCTATTAAAGAAGTCTTTTGTGCTTTTTTCACACCCAATACTTCCAAGCCAAGTCGTCTCCGAAAGGTCAAGTATTTGAACTTGTCACTCACTAAGGTCCATTGTACCCCGTGCGACTTTCCCTTCTTACATCGCGGTACTCTCAACAACACGACGATTGTCGCCAGCTTCGCGTTTACCCAAAGTAGCATAGACGATCCTCACTGCCCCTCCAACGGCATAAGCACGGCTTCTTCTGGTCAGGCTTATCCTTCACCGACCGTGGTCTCTCCGAAACAACGAACCGGCTCCCCGTTTCTCTGGACACTGCCACTGTTGCAGCCTCTAGCTTCGGCCATACAAAGCGTATGCGGAAGCCACCCTTCTACGCTGCTAACCTCAAGCATCCCGAATACGCCTGACTCGGCTACCAACATGCCTAGCTACGAGCAGCAGACTTCGCAACCCGTGAAACACGCTGGTATCTACTCAATAGCTCATAGCCGATACCTTCCTCCACAAACCTATGACGCCTCTGCCGCGTCTCACCCATATCCTATCGCGCCTAATACTGCTCGTGTTTCGTCGCCTCATGGTCCTGAAGCGATACTAGAGGCCGAACTGCCCACCCACGTTATTGGCTCTCAGGGACGACCGCGACGTTCCAAAACCGCCATTGTTTTTGAGCGTGATTCAGATGGCAGATACCTTTGTCCTGATTGCAACAAACCTTTCACCAACCGCGATTTTCTTACGCGCCATCGTAGGAAACGTGAGTAGGGCAGCTTGTCGATACTTAGAGATCTTACTGACAATCATTACCACAGACACCGGTGATCGCCCCCACATGTGTGATATTTGCGGCAATGCCTTCTCTCGAGGCGATGTTCTGAAGCGCCATTTCCGAAAGTGCTCTGTCCGCCGTGAGAACCAATCCGAAGCTAGTCACCTGTCGTGCCCTCAGCCTCACACGAAGAAGAATCAGCGGCAGGCTCAGAACGCAGCCAGTCTCTGCCACGAGGACAATCTCTACCATTCCAATGGTTTGAGCTACCTGCCCGCAAACAACATAGTCCAGCCATTTGGCTTAGCTTCAGGACGGCTTGAACAACATAACTCGATGTATCCTGGGCCATCTGGATACGGCACACCTCCTGACATGAAAGAAGGAATATATAACAGCGCAGACGAGTATAGAGCCTTGAGCGTGGTTAGATATGGCGGAAAACCACATGAATGATATTTGTTGATGGTTGTAGGAATACGATGGTTTGAATGGAGCTGTCAATATCGGCGTTGGCTACTGGAGAGTATCGTCTGTCATGTAGTATAATGATAGCAACGAATTCCATGGGTTGAGCAGGTCTCATGGTACTGTATCAAAGCGACTGACATAGACTGAGAGAAAGAATAGCTCACTGCGTTTTTTACTACAAGCGAAGGGACCAGAAGAATCATCGTTGGTTGGGAGAAAGTTCTTGGTGGAGACTGCCCGCCACGGATGGCACGAGTCAGCGAGATTAGCATGGCTCAGCAGGCAAAGCGACCTCAAGTTGTACGGCTCCATGGTCATATACTTCAAAGCGCCCGAAGCCAAAAAGTCCATCGGTAAGGGGTTTCCGTGGTTGGATGAGAGTTTGGTATCACAACAATGCTTGGATGTCGCGACCGGGCAAAATATTGCTATAGCTGCCAACACATCAAGAACTGAAATGCATCAGTGCAATTGAGCTCAAGGCTGCGGCAAGTGTGTACGAAGTTACCTTCGTAGCAGATGCATGGAAATGATTATGAAGATGTGGCCCATGCAGCGGCTCTCATGAATTACAGCAGAAGCTATCAGAAGTTCTATCCAACATCATATGAATAACATGTCTGGTTGTTGTAGCCGAATGTGAGGAAGCAAGGACCGGCACACAAGAGTCTCTTCAACCACAAGGATATTCGGGTGCCGCAGTATTGGTCTACGCAGAACCTCAGAAAGAACGCTGGTGATGGGGCTAATGGATAAAGCGCGAGCGGCTCAAGATGGTGCTGATGACAGAGAGAGAATGCAGATGGGTAATAGACAGTATTCTTCTGTGCTATCAAAGACGTGGAGGCAGAGCAGGCGTCAGCAGAGTCCTTAGATGTGACTGCGGCGGTCATTCACCTGCTAAAGCGTCTGGACTCATCCCGAACGGTAGTCACATGCCACTCTTGGAGTCATGTTCGAGCAACTGAGAGGCATAGAATTGAAGGTGTTTCGGTCCAACACGGTCGCGAAAGCCGGGTTGAAGCTCTCAGACGAGGTGATCGAGTCGCTAGCAAAGGGCACGATAAAATCCCACCGGCACGTCGAAAAGCAGCTGCTAAGCGGCAAAAGTAACACAGGGTCGCGAGTTTGGGCTCACATGCACGACGTACTAGATCAGCGTGGCGGAACTAGCACTGCTGCTGGCCAAGGGCAATGGAAGGAAACCATGTCTCGAGGGTTTTGAAAGGGCGTGGAATTTGCGAAATGAATGCCTTCCGGGCATGGAGGATGGACCAAATATGACTCTTTATAGTTGACTGTCTATCTCCTTCCCATGGATTGTCTTGTTTCTTGTTTTCCTTTCTATTTATTTGGGTCATAAAACGTGTAGGTGCTAGGCGGTATGCTAGGCACACAACCATTAGAGAATTACTGAATTGAGAAGCCTACACGTACTTGAACTATGAAACCAACGTAAAGAATCGCTTGGCCATTCTGCCTGTTGGCGGGTTCATTTCTTTGTCTCCGGCGTATATGCTATTATCAAGGCCAAATTCAGCGCCTCTGATCATCCAACCTCTTTTCCATAAAGCCGTCATATCACGTTCTACGTGTCGAGAAAGCCTCGAATAGGAAGGACATGAAAGCATGACCTTCTGTTGTTGATCAACTTTCCTATAAATTGCTCTGTGTGACCTTGTATGCAAACGAAATAATCTTGGGTCTGTCTCATGACTTGTTTTCCGAAAGCTCAGGTTGGCAGATACTAGACGCAGCGATGAGGGCAATACTCGATGCCTTGTCCTTGCCTCAGCTATAAATTACCAACGGAACAAGAAAATAGAGGCTCAGCTGCCCGTGAATCGAGTTCGCTTGATGTGCTCAGGGAATGTGAATTTGAACAGGTCAATCCTGAATAAACCGTGTTGAGGTTGCCGGATGCATCTCCAGTCGGCGCAAAACCGAGAAGCAATCGGAATGACATCAGATATTGTCAGTCCCGCAGATTGCGTTTCTGTATTCGTTATAGGGCTAGAAGCGAGGACATCCACTGCCTGCATGTGAAACATCCCTACAATGGACGTTATCCGATCTGGTGGAGAACGAGGGCCGTGCTTAGCGAGGTGCACCGCTGCACATGGGAACGCGCGTTGCCGCTACCGTTTGGCAGCGGCTGTTAAGGTTGCCTCCTTCCCTTTGTACTCGAGTACATCCGTGGCCCCAACTTTTTCAGCTTCTCCACTACAGACCCGCATTCCGTCTGCCCCGGCAATGCAACCAGGATTAAACAAACCCCCACTCGCAACCCACTTCTCATTCGGGGATCTCGTGTCTATGATTTTCTCCCGCTCAAGGGGCCAAGCTTCCCACGGCGCTAGATCCGCTGCTTGCCCGTACAAAGAGGGTTGTCCGATCCCAAGGACGTATTGATTGCTTGGATGGTGACTTGCTAAGCCTGGTCTAGAAGGATCCCGGGTGATAAGGAAATCGACCTGCAAGGAGACGTTGATGCCCAGGGGTTCTTCACTTCGTCAATCTGGCATTGCCTGTCAGAGTAACATTGTTCTGTATCATCTGGGTTCCTTGCACGACGCTGTCGATCTGCACGGGTGGAGGCCAAAAAGCGTGGTGATTTCAGCCATCCGACACGAACAACACCACTACAGAAGAAGACACCGACAAGGTTTCGCCAATAAGCTCCTCCGTCAGTCGATGTATTCATGTACCAGATGGCGTCGCCGACTCATGATGGCCCCACAAAGGCCGTCCTTTGTTTGAACACTACTCATTCTCAGTTTTACCCGCGCTTCCGTCTCAGCCTTTCCCGCTTTACTATTTGCCTGACTTACTTGCTTTTCTAACCTTATTATATCTGCCAATTCGCTGTCTAATATTACTACTATCTCGTATCTTGTCTTCTGTCGCTTTGTCTCTCATCTCTTAAACACTTCACTCCTCTAATTGCTCTTAACCTCCTTCCTTGTCCTGTCTCACTTCCTCCACTTACACTTCAACCTTGAATAACACTGCTCTACTCGAGTCTACTCCTGTAACACTCATCATATCAACTGAACCGCCAGCGTAAACCAAACTTCTATACACGAGTTCCTCCCGCAGTCCGCCACATCATCCAGTGGACTACGCCCTTCGAGTTAATAAGCTTGTCCACACCAATTCTTGGAGTAACTAACCCTCGCCCAAGCTACCAACGACCACTCTACCTCGCTTCCCGATTCACTTGTATATCATATATCCATTCAGGACCGGCGAAATATGGCATTGAGTGTACGAGATCAAGCGCAATTATCGGGATCCTTTTCCGCATCAGCATCCACAAGATCAACTGCCACAGTCATGGGGGTTTCCGGATCATCGTCATTGGCCCAGTCTAACTCGAATGTTCTGCGTAGGAAGAAGTCATCTTTATCTGGCGATGTGATTACGCGGACTGGCTCATCTCGGACAGACTCTTCTTCTTCGTCCCAGTATAAGCGTCAAGGCTTACTCGGCCCTGCTTTCGGCTTTCAACTGGATCAGGAACTTGCCAGTAGCCCTTACGAGGATGCCGAGTCCTATAGTTGCAACACCACGCCAACCTCAATTTCTTCTCAGTCTCGTGGTCTTGTTGCACCTCTTTGCCCTCAGAGCAAGAACCAACTACAAATCCCTAACCTCAACGGATCTCCTGTGACACGAAGAGCTGGTGGAAGTTCCCCTGGCGAAGTTGATGCTACTACTGTTGATCCTCATAGCGTCGTAACCGTCAGGGAGTCTCCGACTTCATCCTCGTCGAATTCTACCGTTCGGGAAGCCGTCATCGAGAAGAAGTCTAAGAACCCGACTCCTCCTCCACCCAGCCCTCCACCACGGAAATCATCACAGTACTTTTGCGAGATATCGTCGCCTAAGTCGGTGCGCAAGGTGTCAAGACCTGTATTGCGATCCGCTTCCCCTGAGAGAAGCGCCCAATTCTCCGCCTCCCCAAGAGCTTTACCCCCGTCACGACCCAGCAGAGATGGCATCCCCGATATGCATTCTCAACTGTTCAGCCCAATGCC
Source organism: Fusarium bulbicola (assembly GCA_013758895.1). Taxonomy (NCBI): domain Eukaryota; kingdom Fungi; phylum Ascomycota; class Sordariomycetes; order Hypocreales; family Nectriaceae; genus Fusarium; species Fusarium bulbicola. The sequence continues at coordinate 30,686 of JAAOAI010000291.1, forward strand.
AGTCATTCACAGCAATCTTTCCACTCGATCTGTCCCAACAAGCAAAAGACGTGGAAGTGAATCTGCGGCTACCGCAGCTTTAACACCCTCAAAACCACAGTACACTCATGGAGGCCGAACAGCGGCAACTTCACAGCTTCCCATTAGAGGCGAATCGTACGCCCAACCAGCAGCCAAGACAGAAGCCGAATCGAAGAAGGGCAAGGGCCTCGAGCCGCCTCAGGAGAAACGCACACTGAGCCCTCGCGTGGCAATCTCCTCCTTCTCACGCTTCCCGTTCTTTAGTCGTAAAAAGCACGCCAACGGAACACAAGTCGAGGGTACTAGCCGTTCCTCCGAGAGCGGTGATCCTGAAGGTCCTACAATGAAGTCGACTTTGGCTTTCCAAACACCTGTGCATCGTCTCCAATTTTCGCTGGATGACCCCCTGAAACTACCCCAGCCCATCAACACGCCCGGTTATGCACCGTCGTCTCTGACAAGCTTTGATACGACCGTCATGTCTGATGAGTCCCACTTGGGAATTCAACAGAAGATTTCCTACGAGGCCAAATCTTCTCACCCTCAAAAGTTGAACTTGATTAGAAGGCCAACCAAGACCCCGCAGCCTAGACAGAGCTAGAAAGTCTCGACTCATGCCAAGCCAATCGAGAAGAAGTCACTTGCCCATTATGCGATCATGGACTCGTTAGAACAAGAGGACAGTGAGCCGATGGACATTCAGGATGCATTGAGGTTTGCTGAGGTTTACGTTGGTAGTACTTTCAACTTTTCGCAAGGCACACCGGAGATGCGATCGTCAACCTACTCTCCGGTAAGACCTAGAATTTCAGCTCAACCCCCAAGGTGGGAGAGCATTGAGATGGAGACCAAGCCTCGGCGGCCTGTACCCCAGCAGACGCCAATATCCAAGCCTGACCTACAGCCTCCGTCAATGAACGCCACTGCCGGCCGACGAAGCCGACTTCCTCAAGTTGGAAGAATCCCCAAGGTTTTGAGTAGCCGTACCCAACATGTGTCACCTATGGGCCTTTCTAGCATCTTCAGAGGGAGCATGCAGTTGGCACCTGAGAACCTTAAAGTCTATGATCCTGAGTCAATTACCAAAGGGCCTTCACCTCCCAGGGCCTTGACTCCTGTTCTTGATTTGACTACCGATGGTTCAACAGCCGGAAGCACCAAAAACCTCACATCTCGAGACTCTAACCCTCCTGCTTTGAGCTGTGTTGAAAAGGAGTTCTTGGCGTTTTCGCCTCGCAAGGACTCTGAGGGAACAATTGGCACATCTTGCTCAAGCTGTTCTGGTAGTCTTGGCTTCTCTAGCTCTACTGCCGTAATTCCACAGCCTTATGACCCCCCCGCAGAAGATGAGGTGTGGGCTGAGTATGATGATCTCCTTGGGGAAGATGCTGGCGAAGCACCTTCCTCAGCGACTTCTTCACGAGGCACGCCGTTTCATCTTGAGTCGTATGAGTCGAAGCTGGCTATCAAGGAGAAGCTCGGAGTCGTCGTCGATTCTCTTCGATAAGCAGGCAAGCCGACAATCCAAGGCAACAACCATCTCCAGCACTTGCAGTGCTGACATGACTGAACGCCTTCGGGTGGCTTTCCAACCTCACCCAAGCCCCAGCACCCCCTTCTCGGTCTCCAAGTTTGTTTCGGGATATGAGGACCGCAACACCAACACTGAGGTTCCTGCGGCTGGTGAGAAATCTCGACGAAGCAGTCGATCTTCTCGCAAGATGAGACGATCTGATGCTAGCTCTTCTTCAGAAGATGGGTCACTACTCGCACAAGTAAATCTCAGAGTTGGTTCAATGACGGTGAGCAAGTGGCTTACCTTCGGGCATGTTCTCTTCAGTGACGTTCGCCATGAACTGGTTCCTGTTGAGGGATCACCGAAGAGGCATTCAATCCTCGTAATTGATGGTCTCGATAACGATGACTGGTCATTCTATGCTGCGGAAACATACCCGGCTGCTACCTTCTTCAACCTGTCTCCTCGCGCTCCTCTTCCTGAAAAACTCAAGAGTTCATCTTCGAGCTTCCCTCTCAGCCCTCAAAACCACCATCAGATCCAATACGTCTCTCACCTCGACAAGTTTCCGTTCGCCCCTCAGAGCTTTACGGCTGTTGTCTATCGCTTCCCTGTCGCAGCTCCTGAAGCATACTACCGCAGCATTCTCACCGAAGCTCGCCGTGTGTTGAAGCCAGGAGGCTTCATAGAGCTCTCTATTCTCGATGTTGACCTAAACAATATGGGTAACCGGGGCCGGCGTACAGTCCGCTGTCTCAAAGAGAGGATCAATGAGAAGACGCCTGATACTAGTCTCGGATCAACCGCGGATCTCATTGTTCGCCTCCTTGGCAAGGTTGGTTTCACTACCATTAAGGCAGCGCGAGTGGGTGTGCCCGTGGCAAGTTCCGTTACTCGCTCAGACAGTAAGGCTGACAAGGGCAAAGCTATTGCTGAGAAGAAGAAGGATCCGCCAAGTCTATCCGAGATGATGAGCGACAACAGCCCCTTAGCAGACGAGAGCATCACCAAGATGGTCAGTCGGGTTGGCCGATGGTGGTACACACGATGCTATGAGAACGCAGCTGGGAACCCCTCTGGAAAGAGCATCTGGAGCGATAAGTCTCTACTCTCTAAGTCTGAAGTGCTCGGTACAAGCCTGAAGCTCATGGTCTGCTGCGCTCGAGCTCCTCTTGGGCGCATCACCAGTGTCTAAGCACTTAACACAACACAATATTTTCTTCCTCTACTTTTCCTTATCGGTCACAACATTGCGCAAGATATGTAAGTTCGATTAAAAAGCATTACAGAAGACTCCATCCGGCGCAAGCCCACGCCTCAAAAAGAGGCCATACCAGAAAATTAAACCACGGAAAACAATCTTCATTTCAATCCCCTCCTCTAAAGCAAGAGGCATAAGCTGTCTTTTACTTGTTCAATTAATGCCAAGTCGCACTGACCAGCTTGGACGGCACACTGGATGAACTGGTGCTACAAACTACTGTCATTTTTGAGTTCTTGGTATGTGAAAGGTGCTGAATATTCCGCGGATTCTAAAATCTAGTCCAAAAGATGGAAGAAAAGAAAGTCGCGATGATGACGAAATCTTGATGATCAATTGTGAGGAGGGAATATGGCGTGATATGTGAGCTTGATGCATGACTATGCCCATCGACGTCGGAGAGCCGGAATATTTTTCTTACAGTCTGATCATATTCTTTGCTTTGTCTATTGTTTGTGTATAAGTTTCTGTATCATAAGTCCAACCGTCTACTACGCAGATTGTGTCGTACAAGATTTATGCATTGTTATACGATTCGTGATCATTAATATTCGTTGGCAGCGCCTCCACCATTCCCTTAACTTGGGTATAGCCAAGCTCAGTTTCCGTAACGCTGTGAGCGTTGATGGTGAGAAGTAGACGGTAGGCTTTGGTTGGGTGTAATGGTCTCGGCTTTGCTGTAAAATGAAATGGATAATATTTTCAGACACGTTGATTGAGTCCAGCGCGTGATCGAAGGAAAAGAAGAATAAAATCGAGACAGTCATCAATTAATCCATCTACTGCTCACTCCACATGCCTCGGTCTTTGAACTATCTTGGCACCTACAAAGTGCGTCACTACCTCTGCTCACCCTTTCCATTCAACAATTGTTCCTTAGTGTAATTCTGTTTCGGGCTATGATTTTCCCACAGACAAACTATCATCTGTTATTTGAACCCATAAGTGTAGACTCGACAATCCCAAGTTGAATGGTGGCATGGAAAGCCTCGGCCAAGCACGCGATCCCGCATATGAACCATGAACTCAATTAATTAAGACCTGGAGACGAGGTAGGTAAATTGAGGGTGAAATTAGAGCTCAGTACTTGAAAGCTTAGATTATATTCTTATAAGAATAAAAATAATACTAGAGTTAGCTTTAATAGCACTTTTATTGAAGGCAAAGAGCTAAGACTCCTCTTTTATGTGACCGACACGCGCGTCCACTACCTGCATTGCCATGATAGCTACGTCCCTTAGTATTTGCTCCTTGTCTTGTGCTTGATGTCTTCGCCGTTCAGGGGTCTTGAAACTTCCGCTTGGTGCGACACCTCGCATAATACTATTAGCATCACTGACCGTGTTATTGCGGAACAATTCCACATGACTCGTATTTTGGGATGACTGTTGGCTATTCGTCGCTGTTGGCTCCCCAGACCTCATGTCTCGACCTTCAGTTCCATAGGAATCTGGATTGAGCAGAGAGTGAGTTCGAGGGTCGGTCATCTGAGAGTCTTGTGCTTGCAAATGTCTAGAAGGTATGTTGGAGGCCGGCTGTAATCTCTGAGTTGCAGCCGTGGGTGAGTAGCCTGGAGGTCCGCAACATGGACCAATGTACCCAGGACACACAGGATTGTTTGATGTTTGTGGACACATGGAAGGCATGTTGGAGGTTCCTTGATATTGGGCCGAGTTTGTATGGCCTGGTGGTCCGCAGGGTGAACCATAATTTGGTCCATAACGTATCGCAGCGTTTTGCGTTGTTGGACATGTGGGATGGACATTGTAGTCTTGCTGTGGCCAAGGGGCCGTAGCTGTGACCGGATTGATTAAATTTCCGCGAGGTGGATCGCGTGTTGTACTACAGCCCATTTGAGAGCGTTGTGTTGATAGACAGGCGTTGCAAAAGCAGAAAACTGGCTGTAATCTCGGAACCGAACCCGCGGTCAGATGGCCTGAAGCTCCGTAAAGTGCATCATACATTGGACTTTGGGATATCGACTGGGGGCCTCCAGAAATCTGAGTTTGAGTTCTATTTTGTTCTGGGACCCTCATAATCGGGGACTTGTTAGGTTGATGGAAGACTCGTCCAGTCATTGTTTTCTGTTGCTTAGAGAACCCATCAAGTTGACCCTGGAACCCTCGTTTGTGGCCTCGACTAGGTTCTCCGGTACGTTGCGCTCTTGAAGGTGGTTCGTAAATGTGCGATGGCAGAGGCTGCCCAGGCGGTGCGATCTTTTTCTCGACCTGCCGGACTTTTTGGAGCTTTATTTGATTTGTTGGCTCAATCTTTGGCTGAACCTCTGGTGTCTTGGCTGTCTCAATGTTGTGGCCCTTCAGGCCTCCCATACTCCGTTTATCACTCGCTTCCTCGGGCCTGTCTGCCATGGCGCCGGTGCCGTTGGTAAGCTCCCGCTGCACTGATGAACCATCAGTGGCTGACAAAAGCCCTGGCAATTCGTTGCGTAGAATAAGCCCTTCCGACTCAGGACCTTTATCGTCTGGGGTATGGGGGTCTTCTCCTTTCTGTTCTCTGAACCACCCTCTCATCTCAGTCCAGAGATGTCGGTTCTCATTGTTTCTCATTTCACGTGAAACGCGGTACTTGTGCCTTAGTTCCTCTAGATGTGCGGTCTCCTTCTTCATCGCATCATTAATTAGTGACAGTTTAGTTTGGGTCTCGATGACTAGCTTAGTTCGCCCTTCTTTTAAAGCATCGAGTCTATTCCTGATTTCATTCAACAATAGTTGAAATTCATTATCGATCTTTTCGTTCTCAAGGCTCTTCTTGTTGCGGACTCGTTTCCAGTAATCTTGCTCTGCCTCAGCCCAAGCAGAGTTTTCTTCTGCTCTGGACATATTTGAAAGAATCGAAATGCTTAGAGATTTCGTTTTCTAGAAGTGTGGTGTTTAGATGGGAAAATTTGAATTCCTTACAGAATCCCAGGTTTGAAGTTGAAACAGAGAGTTAAGTAGGAACAAGCCTCTGAGGAAGGTAAAACTAGTCAAGAGTATTCGTTGTGAGACGGGTTCTGAAGAAATAGTATGCAGTGGTAGGACCGTTATTGGGCTTGAGCTATCCGGCTTGCAGCTTAGGAAAAAAAGATTAGAACTTTTCGATGCTTTAAAGAAGAGGATAGAGTTGGGAAATGGTTGCCCTTGAATATACGCCAAGCGATCGGGACTAATTTGCTGGGAGGCCGATTTCAGCAGCACATGAGCCCTCGCTCTGTGTTTTGAGCATCTGACTTGATGAAAACAGAAGATACGGTGATAATAGCACTAAGAAATAGCACATCATTGATTGAAGCCAAAAGTTGGACAGACACCCCCAAAAACCCAATTTCGAGCTCGTGTATCTTGGCTATTATACAGGGACTCCCAAGCATGGAATGTCGTCAGTCGAAGCGACGACCGGGATGTCATGGCATAGCGTGCTGTACTGGACCTACCGGATCGCACGCATGATGGTGGAGTATCCCCACTTCCGCATTCCAATACTCTGAGACTTACCATCATTATCTATAGGCTTGACAGAATACAGGCACTTGAGCGTTATGGGGAACGCTCTCATATGGATCATGAACAGAAACAGAGCCAATGGCTGTTATACGTCCGCATTACGGAAGCAGCCAAGACCATGATCTTCCACGTAATCGTGGCCACCAATGGGTGATGCGCCGGACTCACGGAATCTGTCTCGTCTTTGCTGAGAATGGCTGAGTGATGAGAAGGTCAATTCTCAAACGGATCCGCGGCCGGTAATGGAGCCTTCGTCGGCTATATGTTGGTCTACGGGCAGCCGATCACTCTAGAACAACGTCAAAAGTCAACGCCGTTCTACGGAACACGAGGCGTGATACGCTGCTGAAAGAGTTCCACGGGCAGTCAAGGGTGATTTGCGTCGCTATGGTAATCCGATACACCCGTCAAGGTTACAGCTAGATCATGTAGAAAATAGATCAAACAGAAAGGCTTTCTTGCATCAGGCGCCAAAAATAGTGGTCAATCATTCATGTTATATGAGTACTTACTATTTTTGTTTCGTCAATATGCTAGAGTTTATGCGCAACACCCCCGCTGAGCCCACATCCATGCCAAGCCTGGATCACATACCTGTACAATACTGTATGATGACGATGGTATGAAACATTTGAAGCGACAGTTGCAAACCCTGTAAAGCAGTGACATGTTTTAGAGATAAGGTGGAGGGGGGAACGGCTAGGCTAGTCGCTGCCTGAACGGAATCGGCGTTTGTGGTCAGCCTCGAGTCACTGACAGTTCTTCCATCAACGAAAATGACTCATTCCCCTGCGATTGTTTTCAGTCGGTCGTCTGATGGCTGAACTCGGAACGCTGCCAATGGCGGGTTGAAAAGTATGACTTCTGGCGAAGCGGAGATGACCACCGGACTTCTGTCCAGAACTTATTAGAGAACAGGGGAATTGTGCCCACAAGCGTGACCACCGCTCATGAGCCTCAAAGAGCAGCCGCGACCTCTGTACAAGCGACTTCAGAATCACAGGACCGATGGGGAGCATCTGATGGATCTCCGCAATCCCATCATTAGGAAGGAGTCATGATTGAGTGACTAAATTACGAGGTCGAGCTTAATGCCTGTGTCGACTTGGTATGAAGACTTTAGTGAAAGGCAGTGGGAGGAAGTAGATTCCGGCCAATTAGACTTTTATCTTTGCAGTAAGTATCTTTTCGACCCCTCCTTCTAAGGGCACGTCCATAGTTCAGACCTACGAGCTGAAGCAATTTCTCCGGATCCAGCGTCAAGAGCGGAGCCACTCGTGAGTGACGGCGGATGGAGGATCAGACATGGCGTCTGTACAAGGATCGCGGGTCGTACGATCATTCCGTCATCCGAGTTGGTGTGCCATGTGTGTCCGTAGCGATCGAGCCATCCGATATGAAGCGACGGACTTGTACATGGCGTATCTGCACCTCATCGCCCCTAGCTTGCTAAACAGCCATCGCGAAGAAGAAGGGTGGCACAACAGTGATAAGCCTTGAAAGGCCGGGTGCTGATTCTATGGCGCGACGGTTTGATGAGCACCACGCGCCATGTGTCGCGCCTATACTGTTTGACCTCCATATTCTCCGAGTGTCTCAACGATCGTAGTATATTGTCGGCTTGGAGCTAGGCTTGCATTGACCCTCATGGTGTCACTCCTCACTTACATCGCCCAGTCGGTTCATCACCCTCTACACCTCTCTAGTCCATGCCAGCTTATCTCTTGTGCTTTATATCTTTCTATCGCCACTCCCAAAAGAAGATCGTTTGAATGCGGCCAGTCTTTCCCCACCTGGAGGCTTGCCAAGCTGTATAATTGCAGCTGAGATTGTGATTACGACTTGGATTCGACGGCGGTTTTGGTACGTCAGTCATGTCGCATGCTCGACGACCGATGAACGAGCCTCCTGTAGTGGTCAGGTCAAAGCTATCCAAGACGATTTACCACGAGAAAGGAACAATCGTGGATATTCTTTTACATTTAGGCCAATAAATTGTCTCGAGATGTGTCAAGACGAAATGAAAAGAGATGGGGACCTGAAAATAGAAGCTAGCAGTTTGCTGGCGATGGTAAGATAGCGCTCAATCAAACTCACAGTTAACTGGAAACTGGGTGAGGTTCTGGTAGATCCACTCTAGTATCCTAAAAAGGAAAGCGAGATACCACTGGTAAGCTGAGCAGGGATCTTACATGCAGGGACGACGCGAGTGTCATGCATGAAGGTGCGGGGGTGAGAAGGTCGTGAGCTTCGGCTCCGTACTTCCGATCGTGCAAGGTTGGGTGGAGCAAATTTGGTTGCGGAAAGGTTTGAAATAAGGGAGAAATCTAATTTATCACCGTGTCGTGGTTTTAAAAAGGATTGTTTCGGCTACCGAGTTAGTGCTAAATGGACCACCGCGCTTACACGGAAGAAAGCCGAGCGTGCGCATAAAATTCGCTACCGCGATGATAGCTGTGTGTGCGAGGAAGATACTCTGGCGCTAGAGACTGCAGTGATTACGATGTCACCTCAAGCGTCGACTTGGTGGCGGGCGGCCGACATTGCAAAGGCGAAGATTGTGTCTTTTATGGCTGTACAAAAAGTGGACCAATTCTTGGTCACACCTAATCGCCCTGTTTTCCTGTTTGTCGCCTACCTTAACAGTCCTTTATGGCAGCAGGGGATCCAGGCAATGGACCAAACGTGATTCTCTAGAGCTATTCATGTTGTCTTTCTTTCACGCACGAGGAGCTCGGCGGGACTCCAGGGATACATGAGCCCAGCAAGAACAGAACGAAGTCTAAAGTGAAAGTGTGGATTGAACATGATCAGTATCAAACTTTGTTGTTCTTGTTCGTTCGGCATGGGTCCCTGTTGACGAACTCTTCAAGCGAGCTTAGGTACAGAGTCCGATTGGTCGATGGCTGGTCCGCAGCAAGCAAATCGATCTTCTGGTGCTTCTTGCCATAGTTACAACAAGTAGTGATTCGTACGTCTATGTCTCTGATAAGTGCGCGAAGTAGTTGGATCAAGAGTATAATCCAAGCCACCGTACATCACCTTGTTTTCTGACCACTGTACCGATAAGCTCCGTTCAATGAGCCCCTTCAAGACACCTAGATCTATGAAACATGTCCTAGTGGATTACGTGCAAACGGGCATGGTTAAGGTTAGTCGCCGAAATGGCGAAGCTCTCACAGGGCTTGTCTCTGTCTTATTATACTGGGCTTGCTGAAAGTTGGTTGATCTGCGAGTGGCCCACGCCCTCGTTGCCTGCTTGTGGCGTGCACGATAAGCTTACATATCAAGAAACTTGTCCCTTTAATCAGTAATAGACCGAATACAGCGAACAATTTAATTAATTTAAACCATATATCTTTCTCCAGATACTACGACAGCTATAATGTTGTAGTGTGTAGAATCTAGTTTGTTCATGACACCACCCTCGAGACCCCGCACGTAACTTTCTGCTTTGGGATGGATAAGCCCATATTTGAAGTATCGTACTGCTTAGACTTCGCCTGGAGGGGCTGGCCTGCGTACTGGACCTAAAAGCGCAGTCAAGGTCTATTGCACTATGCGATACACGCTGTTTACCAAGAGAAGAGTATAGGCACACCGATCGTAACGTATTCGAAAGCGGACGCCGAAGAGACTGGTTCTCCCAGTTTTCCAAATGATAGTCCATTATACGTCTGATGGGGGCTCTCCCCACGCTCACCTCCACACTCCTCTCTACATCTTTGGACTACGACGAGAAGCAGGTATGAGTTATACTTTAGATAATTTGCCTATTTCTCGTCAGGGCGTTGAACGTACACAGGCCGCAGGGGCCTCTGTGATTCGAATTCTTGACGTAGCAGGTGCCCACAAGCTATTGGACTTAATGTACTGAGAATTCTGTCCGTCGGGAAGTCCGGCGTCCCTTGAAGACTACCAAGCTTATTACATAGACAATGGTTCGAAGCTTGGACCGGTATGTCGACTAATACACATAAAAAAAAAGTCTGTGCAAGTATTTGTAGACACCTTTTCTCAATTTCCTCTGTCGGGCTTCTGGCGTGTGGTGTACCGTTTTGTCTCTATCGTCAATCCCAGTACCCCAGCGTAAGCATCATGTATGCCAGGAAACCTCAGTCGATATACTGCCCATATATGCCGCTACACTGCATTTGAATCCGTATCGCCGGAGCTATCTCCTATGAAGCAGCCTCGCCTTCCACACGACGGCGGAAAGAGCGGCGCATAGGCAAGGACACTGGTGTTCAGCCATGCTCAACGCCTCCACCTTGATAGGTAAGGTCGGAGGGCATGGTACGACAGGTTGTAGCTGAAGACCATAGCCTATCTTTCGTTAATGGTATAATGGAGGGTTGGTGACACCACTTGGACTGGCGGGATCAATCGCAATGTTTACAGGCTCTATTAAATCTTTCACAAAAGGAAGAAAACAGATAGCTAGTGACACTGTTGCGGTAGTGTAGTGCGCCTATAATATCTTTTCGTTAGCCTTCAGATCACGGTCGCAGCGTCCCATAATTCATCCCAAGTAAAACAAGCATATCACCGCGGCTAGTATTTATGGTCAATTAGTCAAGGTGTAGCCTCATAGGGAAACATGGACAAGGGAAGCAATCCCGCCTATGTGTAACCTGGTTGAAGTGAGTGACGTCAGCAAGAGAGCGGAAGGTAGGGGCACCCTTGCCTAGTTGTGGAAGGTACGGGGTGGGATGCAATACTTTATCCACTAATGCACCTTTGTCTTCTTTCTGATCAGCCTTGTACAAAAGCCCGGGGTCGTAAAGTGTTGGCTCCGGTTCGAGTCAATCTCCTCCCCAGAGGACAGGGGTTGGAGATGAACTTGAGAAAGCCTTGCATGGGTCTACGGCCACTGAGAGATCACTACACACCATCTTGGCTTGTCTCTCCCTGTGGCGCGGTCTAGACATGGGTCCAATTATTATATATAGACAAAATCCACTTCCCGAGGCTGTTGGAGACATGTTCACTCTGAATATGAGAGGCCCTTTTGACGGCAAAAAGCATGTTTACGTATGCCGTAAACCTCGAGAAACTCATACCAACTAATTGATTCCATAACAAAGGCCTCTATCCTGACTTGAAAACACCCAGAACTCGCTCATGTCGCACTACCACCACGGTTTGCCAATACAGACCTTTGGACAATCCATAATCATGTCAAATGCTACAGGCCAGCAAAACACCCGGACCGGGGAGAAGTGGTCACCTGAGGAAGATGCCCTTATCATCGAGCTTCGAGGCCGTCAGATGACGTGGGAGGATATCTCAAAGAATCTGCCCGGGCGCAGTCCCGTCGCCTGCCGCCTGCACTACCAGAACTATCTTGAAAAGCATACTGTATGGGACGAAGAGCGCAAGAACAAGCTTGCTAGAGTTTACCATAGGTAGGAAGGCAATGCAACCGACTAGCCTTGTGGAAGATTTACTAACAAAGCCACAGATTGAAACCAGAAATGTGGGCTATGGTTGCAGAAGAGATGGCAATACCATGGCGAGCTGTAGAGGCGATGCATTGGCTTCTTGGTAAAAGTGAAATGGCCAGTCGTGCAGGTGCTGTTCCTTTCTCCATAGCTGCTGCTAATGAGATTGGAAGCAATGGAAGCCCACCCTCACACAGCCGTGCTCACCATCAACCTCAAGGAAGTATGCCTGGCGACTTTAGAGCCCCATGGCCTGAGACTTTGCATGCTGGAAATTCGCCTATGACTATGAATACTTGGGCAATGGCCTCCTGCCAAGACTTTATGTTCTTGCCACTGCAACCTAGAATCCAAAACTCCGCCGCAGGCCAAAATGTACCAGGACTGGACCCAATACAAAATGAGCCACTGCTTCGACAAGTTGATATACTTCCTGGGATTGCGGAACTTATTAGTTGTGTCGACCCCTATAGGGCGCCTGCTCTTGGGCCTAACATGGGCTTCAAGAATGAAGTACCACGGAGCCCTCTTTATGCAGCTCCCGCATATAATTCGACTGAATCAGTCGGACTCAAGCGAAGAGCGAGTAAGCCCGCAGATGGGGGAAACAAGAGGCACAGGATTTCATAGTGACTACAATTTTCCTAGGCATTCCCTCCGTAACCTATCTCACAACGCGGCATCGAGGGGCGTCAGGAAGCGACGACTTCATGGCTTTATTATAACGGACCTAAATGCGAATCACAGGTTTTACAAGAGTTGAATGAGTGCATTGTTCCTCCTCATGAATGGGATAGTTGGGACCAGGTGTTTTATTTACACTTCGAATCCAGAAAAGGAGATGTAAGATGTTTTTCAAGCAGTTTCTGCTTTACCATAAGTATAGCCAGCCTGATATGAAGTTCGTGGTGCTTTTTTCATGCTAGATTCGAGTTGGAAGATCATTGTGCAAGATGTAGCCTATTATTGGCAAAGTTCAAGTAACCGTACCTTTTGTGGGGAATGGAATAAGCGCGTACAATGTTCTTTAGTAACTTATTAAATCTTGAGTTGCAAATCATAGGCCTTGTCTTAAACAAGCTTCGTGGATCCAAGCTAGGTTGTTGAAACAAGTAGTTACCGGTTTTTGCTCAGTAGGGATTACGATGTCAGCCAATACACCATTACACTTCATACATAAGTTCTTTTCAGAAGCTAGGAGTGCCAAAGTCGGCCACTTGTGTCTGAGAAATGTTTTGAGGCTCTTATTTACTCGCTGGCTTTCACCACGTTCTCGTCGGACCTGCCGCCATCAGCCAGCATTTCGATTATTCTTCTCTCCTTAAATATGCCCTTTGGAACAAATAAAGGAAGATGGGGATGAGTCGGACAGTCGGACTTTCATTGAAGTCGAGGACACCGAGATCTAGGAACACTCCAAAATCGACAAGTGGTATGTGGAGAGGAGCACGCTGGCCGGCTGTACGGCATAGGCAGCGCGGCCTCGGCGAACCCCGTCTTCGACGAGATCAAAGGCTTCCTCAAGAACGTGACCAGCCGCATGCTGGGTCAGGCAATGCTCATAATTATTCGTATGGATATTGTTATGGCCCTCGTGATGCTGCGGATCATTGGTGCCACAGGGTCGTGAAGCTTCTGAGGCTTGACTGTCCTCCATGGCGTAGTTCACTGTGATGGAGCGCTCTGGGCGCGTGAGGCATACCTGGCTGGTTCATATTCATTGAGTGCCATCATTTGGAGCCTCCACTCTTGAGTAAAGCTGCATAGCGTCATGTCTAACAAAGGCTGGAGGGCGGCAAGGGTATCTAGGTGTGAATTCAGCAGTAGCAAATACAAATCAACGTTAGCAGAGTCGGGGCCCTCTCACTCTCTTCTACAACTCGTCATGATCGTGTAGGCGGATTTACTGCCTCTTGCCTAGAGATAGGGTACTTGACAACCGCCAGAGGGTCCATCCCTTCGAACAGGTCTGCAGGAAGCGATTAGCCCATCGCATGAATCGTCTACCTTCATACAAGATCGTCGAAGAAATCACCAAAAAGGAAACGGAAGCACATGTTGAATATGAACGATTGGTCATACCCTTTTGCCGGCCTAGTGGAGTATGTTCACGTGGACTTCAGCTCTGAGTTTATTAACAAATGGACCGTGTTGACAATTCTACAATCTGTATTCCGTTACTGCCAAGATCCTTCTGGCAACCCGTGTAGGCTCAGAAAGGCCTCGCCTTAGCCTTTGTGACGTCGGCCGCTCATTACCAAGTTGATAACCATCTTGGAGTGAGATCCTGGCTTGATGTAATCACTGGTGCTGGAAATTTTCCGCCACACACACACCGCCAAGGCAAGCGCGGTGGTCCATTTACTCCAGCACAAACTCTAAAGTTGAATCAATCCACTATTTCAAGACGACAACGCGGTAATAAATTAGACTTTGCTTTTGTTTCAAACCTTTCCGCAACCAAATTTGCTCCACCCAACCTTGGACGATCGGAAGTCCGGAGCCGAAGCTCATGACCTTCTCACCCCGCACCTTCATGCATGATGGCGAAGCTCTCACAGGGCTTGTATCTGTCTTCTTATGCTGGGCTTGCTGAAAGTTGGTCGATCTGCGAGTGACCCACGCCCTCATTGCCTGCTTATGACGTGCATGATAAGCATACATCTTTCCCCAGACACTACACTAGCTAGAATGTTGTAGTGTGTGGAATCCGGTTTGTTCATGACACCACCTGACACCCCGCACACAACTTTTTGCTTTGGGATGATAAACCCTTCTTTGAAGTATCGTACGTTTACACTTCGTCTGGAGGGGTTAGCCTGTGTTCTGGACCTCTATACACGGTGTTTACCAGGAGAAGAGTAGAGGCACACCGATCGCGAGAGACTGGATATGAAACGGCTAAGCTAACTAATAGAGTCGGCACCTCCAGCCGTTTCTCCCAGTGTTCCAGATGATAGTCCATTATACATCTGATGGAGGCTCTCCACACACTCCCCTCCACATCTTTGGACTACGACGAAAGGCAGGTATGGGCTTTACTTTAGATAATTTGTCTGTTTCTCGTCAGCCCGTTCAACATACACAGGACGCAGGGGTCTCTGTGATGCGAAATCTTGACGTAGCAGATGCTCACAACCTATTGGACTCGATCTACTGAGGTTTCTGTCCGTCCGAAAGCCTAGCGCTCTTTCGTTCAAGACTGTCAAGCACATTGCAAAGACAATGGTTCGGAGCTTGGACTAGTATGTAGACATGACAAAGCAAAATTGTGCAAGTATTTGTAGCCGCCTTTTCTCGATTTCCTCTGTCGGACTTCTTGCCTGTGGTGTACCGTTTTGTCTCTATCGTAAACCCAAGCCTTTGAACGTCGAGAAAGATATCGTGCTACCCCAGCCCTTTTCGAATCAACCATCGACGCTTGGGTTTGTAGACCTGTGTCGATATGACCCCTGCCCCTCTCAACCAAGAATCTTTGCTCGAGCCAGATGGAAAAGACCAAAGTCTACAAGGACACTTCATCAAATTCATTCTGCCAACGATCTTTCCTATCCTCGACTTCAACCGCCGCCGCCAAGCCAGCTCGGAGCTAATCCTCTCTACCCTTGAATCAAACGGTGCCTTTCTTCACTGCTGCCTCTGCGTCGCTGCCCAGAGCCTCAAGTCACATACCAATGGCTCGAACTCTACCGAGGAGATCAACAAAAAAATCATGCGACATCGCTATGCCAGCATCAAAGCTCTTTGCAAGGCTCTCAAGGAGGTTGAGAAACATCAACAAGCTCTGGAGACAACACTCGGCCTCATCTTCTTCCAGTCTGTCGTTGGCCACTATGACGATGGCCTTCTCGATGTCTCTTGGGAAATGCATTTTCAAACCGCGATGAGTTTAGTACATGAGCTTGAACTTCACAGCATCGTCTCTGATCCTGCCAAGGTATCGATGCAAACTCGTTTCAACATGTCACTGTCGTCATGGATTGACATTCTCGGTGCCACCATGAAGGGTCGCTCACCAAAATTTGCTTCCACTTACCGCGAAAAGATTCTTTCTCAGCTCAACCCTAGTCTCGGCCTGCGCGAGCTGATGGGCTGTGATGATCGGGTCATGCATCTCATTTCCGAGATCGCCTGTCTCGAGTCTCTCAAGAAGGAAGGCATGGATGGCTTGACATTCTACGAGCATGTGGCTGCCCTTGAAGAACAAATTAGCATCACCGAGATGGGCGACGCAGGTCCCGAAATGCCCTTTGATGCTAATGGTGGCCTTATACCTGAGCAGCTTTCCAAGAACATAACCATAGCCTTCCGTATTACTGCACGTGTCTTTCTCCGCCAACTGGATCCTGGGTTCAGCCCCAGAGAAGAATGCCAGATGGTTTTGGTTGACAGGCTGACTACGGTGCTTCAGCATATTCCCTCGGGATTTGACCGCAACCTTACTTGGGTCTATCTCATTGGCGGCTCCATCAGCGTTCCCAATAGCTCATTCCGGCCTTTCGTTAAGGAGCGATTGGCTCAACTCGGCGACTTGGCGAAAATTGGCAACATAGGACGTACAGCTGTCCTCCTAGACAAGGTGTGGGCTCAAAATGACGAGAGCCTGCGGTACACCCACTGGCGAGATGTCATGGATTCGAACAGGTGGGACTTTTTATTGATGTGAGTACTGCTTTCCGCGAAAGAATAAAAGTCAAGCTTTTGGGCACTCCCAGGAATTCGAGTAAAAAGATTCACTACTTGAACAGAAAGTGTGTCTTCACTGGGGGGGCTGTATATTATGATTCGCTGTGGCTTTTCTCACGTCAACGTCTCTGTGTCGATAGATAATAACATATTTGACCTCGTCTACAGAATGTTGGGGGAGTATGCCACCATGAACAGAGATAGGGAAGGACTTTTTATCTTATGTCAGCCTCTTAGTCAGTTAAGAACAAAACCTAGGCTATGGATGAGCAAGCTGACTCGTTGAAACCAATTCCCATTGGTTGGCTTCAGCTCAGCCCTAACCAGCCCCATCAAACACCCGGTTGTCCCGAGCGTTGCCCCCATTCGACAATGCCGTCCTCAGCAGGCTTAGGCATGACGAACTGCACATAGACATTAGTGTCTCGTGCATGCAAGCCTTGCAAAAGTATGTATCCTCTAACGGTTGCCAAGTACCCCTTCTCAGGGCGAGCGAGTTTGTCTGTAGGTAAAGTTGGCGAGCGTAACCTGCTACAAGGGCTGTCAATCACCGGAGCGCACAGAACACGACCCTGAGGCAATAGGCTCTGTGGTAGAAATGTAACCCTAAAGTCCCTGAATGATTGATGAATTTAGAATGCAATCGCTATTGGTGAAAAAAGGGCAGGCGACCCTTGGCGTTTTCCCACGTGGAAATAAATCTGTCTACAAGATCACGACGAGTTGTTGTGGACGGCGAGAGGGCTTGACTTTGCTGGTGTTTAGTTGTATTTGCTAATACTGGACTACCATCTGGATGCCCTTGTCGCCCTCGAGCCTTTGTTCAGCATGACGATGGGGAACTTGACTTATGGAACTTGACTCACAAGTGAACGCTCCAAATAATGATACTCAGTAGGTGTGGGGCAGCTAGGTAAGCCTCGCACGCCGTTCATGGCGGCTTTGTCATAGCCCGGGACGTTATATCCGTGGGAACAATTACGAGCGGGTACTAGTTAGGCAACCTCTCCGAGACATCTACAGACGGTGATCAAGAAGTCTGTTGTGGCTCCCAGGACGATTATTGCCCACGACGACACATCCCATAGTACAATTAACAGCTATGACCGACGAGGAGTACTAAATTTCCCACGGCAGTCCAAGAAGCTGGATTTGAGGTGTAGAACAGGGAACATTTAAAATCACCATTGCGATGTTGCGCTGCAGGGTAAGTCACGTAACATCGACCGCGTTTGGCAGTGGCCCCCTAGCCAATGAAAATTAGCCATCTACGTACACGACATGCTCGAAACTGGATGACCTCGGATGGATGGGGACCACCGCTGCGAGTGCTTCTAATCTGATATTCTTTTGACCAGATACGGCCCCCAGGGCGACACGGTAGCTCCATCTTTGCGATCCACAGCCTGCTCAAGTCAATCAACGCGACCTGCTCAGACGCGTCCCTCGCTCCGCAGCATCGCCGCAGTACCACTACCAAGAGAAGATGCACCCAACCCTCTGTTCGCTGTTCTCTGCTTCCCATTGACTATCTTTAAGCAGGCCGGCCTGTTTCCTGATAGCGCTCACAGGTCTTCTCGTTAACTGTTGTTGTGTCATACTGTTCGAGACTGCCTCAAATCAAGCCCGATGATCGAGATAGCTTCCAGCCAGCAACCCTACGGCGATGTTTCCGTCTGGAGGGCAGCCTAAGGTGACATCTCGCGCCCCTTCCTCGCATCCGCGGTCATACTCAACAGCGATCGATACTCTGTCCGCGACCCCATCTACTCGTTCTTCGCCCCGACCTTCACCGCGATCTGCAAAGGAAACAATATGTTCTCGGCCATATGACTGGATGTCAATTGCACGCCTAGAAAGATGGCAGCTTTTACTCATCCATCAGTCCGCCAGCGCCGCCAGTATGTCGGCTTAATTCAGTTGTAGCGACACAGCAGCCCCGCCCTATCAATCCGAACTATTGGTCTGCTCGATACCCCCCAGTCTCATCATGGATGCCCTCGACAAGTTGTTTGCGTCATGTGCTGTCGATAACAGGCTCGAGAGTCTGCAGCCACCCTTATTTTCTTGATAGATTCTGGGGACTCGCCTATGAAGGTATGCCTAGCCTCCTGCCTGTCCATTTCGGCTGTATTGACCGCCGCCTAGAAGAATCACAATACGTTTCCACTGCCACGGCCCTTCAGGTCAACTCCATGGCCTGCTACCTGGTCAAGCTCGGGCAGATATCCTGACGACCGAGATGCCTTCGTGCCGGCTATTATAAGACGCGCCATCATCTCTGCCTTGACATCAGACGGCACCACCCCTTACCACGGCACGATGGCTGTCTTTTCCTCTATGCATGATGATCCCTTCCCGCGGGCCACTTCCTGTCTATCGCGGTTCGAGCGATACTGCTTGCTTCCGTGCCCTCATCGTCTGGTCGACGTTCCGGGCTAGACTGACGATTGTTGTGTCGCAGACGACGGCCTCCTGGGGTGGCCAATCTGAAACCAGCTTCGACCGGACATCGAGGTGCCGCGACAGGGGAAGCGAGCAAGCAAGCAAGAGAGGATGCAAGTTGTCTCATCCTGACTCTTCACCGTGATATCGTGATACTGGTTTTGCCGGTCGGTGCGATGCGTGGCCTTGAGTTGGGCCGGCGAATAGGCATTCAAGGAAGGGTAAATCACGTCCACAGCGTTCAGCGGAGTGATGATGGCGTTGGTCGACGTCTGGACTCGGTTGATCTACTTGAGCGGAAACTGGTCACCACTTTGTGAGCTGGCGATAGGCGGGGCGATGCAAGCTGATCATGGTGGCATTAGACGTCCTGCTTGGGTTGCGCCTCGGCCGTGGTAGACCTGTATCATAAAGTTAGATGCGGCCGTGCCGTGTCCAACTGGGGTCTAGGCGCGTGAATGTTTGAGTGCAGGGCCACAGGAAATACCAGCAGAAAGGAGAGTACTGTGTTCGTAGAGGCACTGTGTCTGAATCGAATGAAATGTGGCTAAGCAAACGGGCATACAGGTTCCATGCCGACTGATTTGAGCGGGACACGTTGCGCGATGCGTGTCGCGCATCGCGTCGGCGCAGGTACTGGGCCCCATCTTCAGCCGCTAGATTATGTGGTGGTCCGTGTGGAAGTCTAATCTCAGCGAACTTGGGGGGCGAAACTGGATAGATTCGTCCCGGGGCCTCAAGTCTTTGTGCAAGGATAGCCCCCAAAATTTCATTCACAAAAAGTAATGAGGTGAGGTACCCTCCAGCGATCACACAGTACACACTCGCTTGTGAACAGACATACCGCTCCTACCAGGGGTCTGCAGCTACATCGTCACCTATCCTTGTACATAGCCTAGAATAAGGCTGCTGTTAGGTGACACTGTGATGTTTGAAGCTCCGTATTTCACTAGCAGAACAATCATGTTTGTGCTCCGTACCTTAATTATCAGTCATAAAAACACAGTTTGCTTCCATCAGCTTATATTTTAATCAAGGTCATTACATTTCTTGGCTTATTGCATCTCAACATGGAGAGAGTAAGGCTTGCCTTCGGCTACCAAGAACGACCAGAGCCCCTGACTCAGTACGGAACAGGGGGGTTGAAAATTGCTAGTCGTTGGTTCCGCCTTTCAATACATGTGTCTGTCGCCAGCCGAGAGCGCCACCTATTATCACGGAATTCCATACGGAGTACCTGACCACACTAGTGATACAACAGCCCTTGGGTAGCTAGGGGGGGAAATAAAACACGACCCCCGGACCGGTGGATCGCCAGCCAATTTTGTAAGCCAAACCGATCATGGGTCGTGTACTTTTTTCCCCCGAGCATCCAACAAGCTCCGGACCAGGACTCTGCGGCAAGGAAAGGGGGACCTAGTTGATTATGCCATGGGCGGTACGGAGTGCGACAAAGCAAATCAGCTCAGGAGGATGGCACGCAGATGTCATGTGTTATTCCTAGCAACCGTTTTTCCTTTCGTACAGTTAAATACCACCTGAGCTACCAGAGCATGAACCGAGCCTGTACTTCGGAAATCCAGTAACTCAGTACCTGCTGGGCCTTTCGCCTCTGGGCTTCGCTCGATTAGCCTACCTTACTCTCAACTTCCCTTCCATCATTATTTTATGAATACAAACTCATGACGCTGTAGGAGCTGTCCCCGTTCCTTAGTCCAGTTTCAACTCTCGCTATCGCAGCTCAAACCTCTGTACTGCGCCGTGCGATGTCACCGGCCAATACAATGGCCGACAATCCCCAGTCGAGCAATGATGGCCAGATCACCTTCAATGTGGAGGACTTATCAAGGAGAAAGATCGACGTGACCATGTCGAGCACAGAAACTGTCTCTGTCCTCAGGGACAAGCTTGCCGCAGCGCTCTCTCGGGACATTTTTGCGGACTCATCACGCCTACTCTACTCTGGCTCCATCATGGAGAACGACAAAACTTTGCGCACCTACGGGATCAAGCGCAAAGATACTATCTTCATTCTAAAAAGCGCTACCAGCAATCAGCAGTCTGATCAAATTTCCAACATTAGTACCTCCACATCAACACTCTTCTCTACCCCGATAACCTCAGACACGACCAATCAATCCTTTGCCAACTTAACGGATACCGTACCTGATATCATGTGTGCTCCTGACCATCTTCAAGACGTGGATGCGGCTTTCCAGAACCCCTGCCTCATCAACACCCGACTCCTTTTTGACCCTATGCTAGGCAACTTTCAAACTCAACCGCCCTTGAAGCTATTACTGACTGCGCAACTTCCCGACGATGAAATTATGATGGCACCCGAGTCGCTGAGCTCGTCAGGCTGCGAAGGGATAGGGGCATTCCTTACCCCTGTATTCGACGCAGAAAATGTGCATGAGCAACGAAAACAGAGCACTTCTGTCACATGCCTCTCCCCGCCAGCCCTAGCGGGTATTCAGATGAGAGAGGGTATCCCTGAGGTGCAGTGTCCAATGCAAGATCTGGACAAACTTCATTTGGGGTCACGTACGAGGAACGTTACGCTACGGAATTGTGCCAGTTGAATGACAAGGGCTTTTGCGACTTTGATGACAATGTTAAAGCTCTGAATCAAGTTGATGGATGTGTTGAGAGAGCCATTGAGTATCTCACAAGGAAGAAGCTGGACAATGTGCCTGATAGATCTTAATCTACTAGGCTTGGTGTGGAGAACTTTAGATTTGAGTGTCAGTCGGAACAGAAGGGAGATCATTTTGTGCCAACCGACAGGCCTCGCAAGTCAAGTAACATTGATTCGTAGTGAAAATAGACCCGCCAAATGCAGGCGAAGTGGCTGTGAGAATAAGAAGTATCCAGGACTCGCACGTATATGACAATATAGGCTTATGTTTTTACAGAACCATCGGCCATTCGTCAAAAGAAGAGAGGGGTCGATGATGCTCTTGGCTTTCTTTCTAGTTAAAGCATGAGCCAGTTTCTTTTCAGTGATTGTACGAAGACTCTCAGAACGAACTTAGAGTGATATACCGGTGACAGTCGCCGCACATACGTCAAGCTTTAAACAATATACTACATGATCGAGGCCGGGAAACCTTTTGCAAGCATCAATTTAAGGAGACCTTTGCTATATGTTGAGGAGAGAAGAGATGATTTGAGACACAAATATGCAGCAGGGCGCCACTCAGAGGAGCACGCAAGACCCCGTCTGTAAAGAGAAATCTATCATTGATACTATCCAGATGATGATCAATAACTATGATTTCAGATATCAGCTAGAGGCTATGTGCATGCTCTTGGATCTATAGGCGTCGTTCAAAACACGGGTTAGGAGATCGACAAGATCTGCAGAAGACAGAAAATCGACAACAACTGAGCAAACGGGTACACATTGTGCAAATCGCGATGCAGCGACACGTGGCGTGGCATACCAGGCGGCAACTTCTGCACAGGTTCGGACGCGTCGTGGAAGTAACGTTGGAGGAATCCAGCATGAATACAGAGACAACAACAATCCCGCTCGATAAACTCTGAGCCTTCGTTCTTCGTCATATGAGGTCTCTCTGCCGATTTAAGCTTGGACGGAAGTTCGTGAATCAGAGAATCTAGCATACCTGAGCGTCTAGAAAGGAATATATTTGAATAGCCAGACCTGGGAGACATCTTTCCATGAGAGCATGTCGCGTATTACACCATCGAGGTATGTGTATGCTGCCGAATCTGCCTCTGCGTGTCTATTAATAGCAAGCGAGGCATCCTACTACTAATTTTAGCGTCAGTGGGCACATTCGACTATCCCCTTATGGCCTCTAAGGAGATCCCAATGCTGATGTATTGACAAGTAGGATGTTTCCACAAGCTATTCCAGTATTCTATCTTCTTATCAATTCTCCTCCATGGAGAGAGGTCGAGGGGCGCTCTAGGCTAGGTTCAACACGTGGTGATACATTATTAAATATCATTTATATCCCGTATGCAATCCAAATAAAACCCATCATCAATGTCGTTGGACTTGTGATCTCAGCTGCATATGATGGATCGCTTTAACCTCCCCACTGTTCTTCAGCTCTTCATCTTCAATCATCTGATCAAACATAACCCGATCCGCTAACTTTGATTCCGTAGCAGCGTCATAGCTCAAGGAGCCCAAAAGAGCATGAGGCTCTGTCCAAGAAGATCCAAAGTCTACCAGCCGTCCATCGCGGAAGTTATCAAGACGTATGTCCATGTTATATACCCCTGCTTTGTTCATTGAAACGACTTTACCTAGGATCCTTCTCATGTTCGTCGAGGTGATGCCACTTTCTGGAGATGCAACATCTTTGACGATAGCTCTGGCTCTCAACCCTCCGATTGTGGATCTTTGGTAATTGATGTTGGCTGAATCCAGTCCGAGGTCGATATTACGATTTTGTAAAGCTTCCTGATCTTTGGGTTCAAGGAAAAAGAATCCATGGCTGGCAACAGCCACATCTGATTTGAGGATCTTGCTATTTGTAGCTTCCCGTATCCGACCATATGCTCGGCATTCTGCGTAAAATGGATCGGTATAGTAGGCGGCAGTGTCAAGAGATGTGTCTTCACCTAATAGTGGCCCCCAGAAGTACTTTGTACTTATAGGGTCAAAGAACTTGAACTGTCATTCGAGCCGTTATCAGAGAACAGGTTCGGAAAAGGAGAAAATTATTAAAGGTTCTGGTCGTTACATACTACTTTTACTGCGTACTCGCGGCCTCCAATGAGAGCCCGGAACACGTAACCTTGGCTTGAGGTCACGTCGCCATCTTCATCAAGTCTCTCAAGCCATCGAATGCGCGATTTATGATATGGAAAGATATTGAGCTTTGGCCCTTCGCACGGTGGTAGCTCCTGAGGCAAAGATAAAACCCGTCGTTTTCTGGGCATACTGAAAGAGCTGGAGGGAACAAGACGAGGTGTTTGTGATAAATGTGGGTATACCATGAACCCTCGCCACTGCCATCTTTATAGTCCGCCACATTTCGAGTCCCTCCCCGCTTTTCACAAAACAACATCAACACCATAACTTATAATCACGTTCCTTCAACGGATTGAAACGCCTGGGATCAGGTGGAATATATATCATTCTCCTTGTACGAGAACAAGGTTATAGCGATTTATGAATCAATTTGGGTCCAGAAAATCGCAGACAAAGAGGTGCAGGCTCGTCACGCGATCTACTGGATCAATCGACGCGGTCGACAACAAGAGTCGGCTAAAGACAAACAACGGTTCGGCAGACCCCGAATCTTGTCGGATCAGGACAAAATCGTATCAAGATCGACAGGAATTACCCTTATATCTAAATAAAGATATCATTGATGGGACGTAATCAAGAAGGACAATTCGCCGCTGGCTTTTCAAGGAAGGATACAACACAAGCTCGCACTTCGACGCCCGTTTCCCGGCGAAGAAACTGCCCAACGGATTCTGCGACAGATATCGGCATGAAGATGAGTATTTTTGGTACATATGGTGGTTTTCTGACGAGGTCACAATCGACAAACTCTATCTTAGGTCTCCAGGATGGGATAGCCTGTCTGTGCAGAAAGAGCTCCCCCAACAGATCGATCGTGATGACAAAGAGGGTGTCTATCGTAAGACGCATCAGTCTGGCTCCAAGGCGATTTCCTTTGCGCAGTGCAGAGATCGGAACGAGACTTGGGTTCCTCTGTTTGAGAAGGCCTTCGCCAAGGCTCATGGTGATTATGTATCATTGATAGGTGGTTGGTTCGATGAGGGTATTAAAGACTTCTCTGGTGGAGTTACTACTGAGCTCTTGGCGTCTGGTATTCTCGACATCGATGAGCTCTAGGATAAAGAGATGTCACGAGTCAACAATGAGTTCCTCTTTGGCGCTTCTACTGGTCTACTCGAGCACGGTTACGGTGAGCGCACTGGTATCTCTGAAGGACTTGATTATCCCGTCATGTAGGCACGTACTCTAGAATCTGGACAGTGTTTGGTCAAGCTTCGCAAGTGTTGGGGTAAGGTCCGCGAGGGTATCTGGGAGGGAGCTTGGAGTGATGGGTCCAAGGAGTGGATTACTGGAGTGCAGGAGGAGATGGACCATAAGTTCGGTAGCGACTCTGTTTTCTGAATTTCTTACGAGGATCTTATTCAGATATACTCTCACTTCGACCGTAGTCAACTTTTTCGCTATCGCGACCCATGGCTCTCCTCTTATTCTAGTTCTTTCGCAATTTGATGGTCGATATTTCAAGGGTCTCCACGCACAGTACTCCTTCCGTCTTCACTTCCGGCTTCACTGCGAGGACTGCCCAGATGCGGAGCACTACATTATACGCGCTCATGGCAACTATCTCATGGAGTGTTCAGTGTCTGTTGAACTGCCTGACCTCCTTGCTTGCAACTATGTTGTCTACCTCAAAGCCACTGGCGAGCGAGACTCCAGGGTTCATTATGTTGAGTAGGCCGCCAAGCGCGAGGCTACCAACAGAACTGGGTATGAGAAGCTCGCTCAAGTTGGCTACACTTATGATGTAGCCCATAGCAAGGCTTAGGACCACATACAAGAACAACGCGGACAAGAGAAAGCAACGTCGCGCAGAGTGGGAGGTTGAGCAGAAGCGCCTTAACGAGGAGTTCAACGCCAAGGTCAAGGCTGAGGTCGAGAAGGCTGCTGAGGCTAAGAAGAGGGCTCAAGAGGCTGATGACGAGGCTTTGAGCAAAAGAACTAAGGAGATCAAGATTTCAGAGGACAAGGATGAGCCTGTTGTTGTTGATGAGCACCACAAAGGACATGACTCCCAAGTCAATGGACTCAACAGCCGAGGGTACTGAAGAAAAGCAGGAAGTTCCTTCAGGTAGTTAAGGACCCCCCTCACCCATCGAGGAAGAGGAGTCTCTTCTGTCCGCCCTCGACCTACCTACGACTCTGCATGCGAATCAACTCATTCGCCCGTTAAAGACTGGGAAGCCCTCTACAGCAGCGACGGTATGGCTCGCAAGCCTCACCGCACACAAGCTGCCCAAGCCGCCGCCGAAGACGACTACGACTCCAAGGAGGAAAGGATGCCTGAGCCCTGGAACGCCATTTGCACCGCCGGCGTGCGCGTATACTCCAAGGACGAGAACCTCGACCTGCGCACCGTGATGGAAGGCGGTGACCTTCTAGGGGAAGGGATGGGCTCAAAGTGGGCCACTGACCATGGCGAGGGCCAGTTCAATCCGGGTGATGGAAGATCTGACGATGAAGCGGCTTCCGAGACAAAGCAGGGTGGCACCAAGGGGCAAGAGATATCTCTGGACATCAGCAAGGAGAGCAATTACGCTGAAGAGTATACTATCTGATGAGAACATGCTGCTCCAAAAGGAGTTACATCCACGTCAATTCTACTTTCACAACCAGGGTCGCCTCTTCGACAGGTTTGCGACTTTGATCAATCTGAATACACGAACAAGTTGGCGACTCCTATTCATGGGCGCGCTGACGGGTAAGAAGAAGTGGATGATGGGTGAGGCCATATCGAACGCAATACGCGTGAAGAACCTATGGAGACGACCTGACAAGTTTCGCTCCCAGCACCGGCGGAGAGCTTTTCGAACGACTTCATATCCAACTCGGTAACGACCAGTCTAGATGATTTCGCTACCAATAGCCGTGGGAAACAAGATTCTTGTCCTACGCATCGTGCTCTATCGAACGATTGCCTGGGGATGATGATCCTGCCACACGATTGACGAGTATTTCACTGCCGAGTTGGCGGGCCCTCTCTCCATCTCGGCCATGGTCTCAACACCTCGCTTGGTTACCAGGGCACTTCTCTCCCTCATACATGCTGTCGGCTTCCATCTTCTGGTCCTTTGGTAGAACTGGGCTGGACTCACGCTTACCCTGCGCTATGCTTGGGCTGGATTGCCCTTGTCTTTGCTGCGGCTTTCATTGTCGGTGCTTTCTGACTGGCGTTCGAGGATGAGGTGCAGAGGTCGTTTCGGTGAACTGGACTCGCCTTGATCGTAGCGGCGGGTATGTCAGCTCCCAGGTATTTGCTGGCGGAGGTTTGAAGGAGAGCTGTCTCGATATAATTAGACCTGGAGAAAGAGACTTCCTCATTAGCGTGGGGTTGGGAGTCTTGTGTAAATATGGAGTTTTTGCATATCTCCCAGGAGGCTATATCAAGGAAACGTGCGGTTTGGGGGGCCGGACAGAGAACATGCTGAGCGACCTGGAGCTCAGACTACGGTTTGAAAACAGCGCAGATGAAGCGCTGCCGAGTTGACGACTCTAAAAACAGAGGGCATACTGAAACACATCTCCCTTGATTTATCTGACTAAATTGTTCATGCCAGCCTTGGCGCTTGACATTGGCCGATCCAGGCCTGCATTGATGAACCACTTCCAGTGTAGCAAAGCCGTGGTCTTTGAGTTATCAAAGGGCCTCGTTGATCTTGAAACGATAGACAACGTCGCCGACATGGCAAAGGACTGCAGGCCCCAACCCGTCCTGCTCGCTGGCCTTTCATCAAAAATGATCTCGATAAACTACTGAAGCACTGAGCCAGTCGCTGCCACGCAATATCTCATCCCTCCCACCTATCCCAGTACTCATGGAAGACGGCTAAAATGGTCAGCCTGTAGTCAAAGCACTAATTGAATCGTCTGCCGTGACGATCGCGAATGCTGCAAAATCGTTTGCGATTCGCCGTATGCCCGATGAGAGTCGTGACATGAATGCGGATGGGGGCTGGGACGGATAACATCAGTCATTCTCTCGGGAACAAGGAAACACATAATGCAATAGTGTGTGCCGATCTCTACCGGAGCTGGTAGTATGTAAAACTGCTGCCTTGAAGGCGAGGAGACAGAGTTACAGTCTAGCCTGCTGATGGACGGGCAACCCGAATGCATCAAATGAGACTTCTGCCGCGGCAGCACTCAGAAGCATCCAGCCAGCGCTGCTTTATCGGACCACTGACACCGCAGGTACGGGAACCAGTAAGCCCAACAATGATGCAAAATGTTCGCAGACTTCCCCCTCCAATAGTCATACATCGGCCACCAAAGTGCTAGTGTTCCCAACAGTCACTATTGATCAAGACAAAAGTTGCATCGTGGGATTTGAACACCAGAGCCTCCGGGCACCTCCCCTTGCGGAAAACATCCAGCGTGGCTGCAAGGTTTTTGAAGATAATGAGCACGGGGTCTAACACAGCACAGTGGACTTTATATATTCGGTTCGGTCGTTCGAGCGGGCAAGCATCTCGATCAGACAGAGAAATGTGTCTCGGGCGTGGTCAAAAGAGGTATGATGGAGGTGTCGATCTGCTTGAGGACATATTGATATCGTTGACTGTCACTACTACAAAATTAGCTTTCTGGGAGCGAGGTCGAGGGACGATGTAAAAAGTGACTACACCGCATTGATATCCGTCAGCAGAACCAAGCTCTTCGATATCGTCAACAACCTCGCTATCATCTCAAACCTAGTAAGCAAGACCTCGCCGAATCTCCTCGAGCCGTCCCACACGCAAAGGACGTTCTTGTTAGTGAGTTCCCAATCGTAGACGAGTACGACGTCCACCACAATACGATCAACCAGGACGTCTCCAAGATCAGCACGTTCGTCCATGTGTGGTCGATCATGGACAGAATCAAGGTCGAGCTGGAGGGGACCCAACTCTAATGGGTTGTCAGCACGAGAGACTGCACGGATTACAACAAGGCCAACGGCCCGATCGACGAGAAGTTCTTCTACCCTAAGTAAAAGACGTTCCTCCAGACCGCCACGACGAAGGACGAGCTCTTCTCAGTTGTTTTCGAAGACTCCAAGTTCTGCTCGTTCTTCGATCAGCGCCTCTTCGATAAGCCCTCCCAAGCAGGACTTGGCCAAGATCTCGGAAATGTATGTGAAGGGGCACATGGAAGAGGCCATGGGGCCATAAGACTCTTCGAGCGAAACCAACCCATGGCCAATCGAACAAGTTGAGTTGTAGTTTTTCAGCCTTTGGCACGTAACGAATTGACTGCCGCAGGGACCATCAGCAGATCGGCCCTACTGGCTTTTGAAGCGGTACTAGGCAGGAATCGCGCGGCAGGAACGGAGTCAAGAGAAGTCCCGTACGAGAAGAGCGGAAGAGAGCGACGTAGAGGGAGGATTCGCAATGACTTTAGGCTCTGGGCTATGATTAAGTCGATACGCGGTTTCGGGAACGGCTAGGAGAGAGGCTGTCAGGCCTGACGTCACCAATCTTTTCTTTATGGCATTGATCTTTGGTTGGCTCTGGACGCTATTTTCGATTGCCGTGCTCATGTTTACCGCAGCGTGAGTCGAGGAGCAAACGCGGGGCTGACTGCAGGCCTTTGGCGCGTCGCACCCCACATGGCGCGTTACCTAATGTACCTTCCCAACCCCTACCACTTTAGCTCAAGAACTCTACACTCTGTTCCGTTTTGCTTCCACCAATAAGCATATCGGTAACAGCAGCAAGAGTGACTCTCTCGTCTAGGTCTGAAGCAATCGGTGTGTCATGGACCTGGGCTTCGGCTATGTCCTGTTGACTGACCATTCTAGCCTCTAGTGCTCCAAGCCCTCCCCCGAAGACGAGCACGGGCTCGGCGATGAGCTTTCGACAAACACTCCCTCAGCAACGTACGTGAGCGCTCCGCGATGAGCTTCGAATCGTTTCGAAGAAGAGCCTACGGAAATTTTCCAAGGGACTAACCGCGACGACATCGCGCTCAATGATGAGCTCCCGAGATGCCGCTCTCGATCAGAGGTTCCGCTCTTGAGAAACCCTCTGCAGATGACCAAGCTGCCCTTGATAATCAGCCTGGGAGAGAGGCTGTACGAGAACAAAGTTGCTCGTGACAGAAGCGCTACCGCCGCCCTTGGCCTAACATTCCGCTTAATCAGTTACGCAAATTACCACTCTTGTTTCACTTAACAGCAAGCACCCCCAAGAAATCGCTCCTGATCAAGGCCTTCTCGCGGCAACATTCGTCCGACAAACACTCCCCACGACCGAATATTCCCGCCGCAACAATCATCCAGGGACCGCTCCTGATCCAGACATTCGCCCAACAATAGCGACAAGAAGCAGGATTGTGTCGGAGGAGTGGAACGTCCTGGCTAGGCTTCAAGACGGAGGCCCCTTCAGGTCTGTGCATACTGGGCAGAGGTTTGGTGATCTTGCTGACCTGCGGACCTGCTTCCAATGTCCAGCAAAGCGCCCCAAACCTACGACGCATCTCGCGCCCTCTTAAGCCCGTCCGACTTTGGCAGCCCCCACATTCGCCTTCCCAGTCGACGCTGTGGCTTTGACCGAGAGAGATCCATTGGACTTGCCGAGCATTTCAGACATCTATCCTCATGCACAGTGGACAGTGGCCATGATGTTATCGATCTTATATTTAACGATATCATTGACTTGACTGTCGACACTGGCCTTGTCGACCGCAGACGTCTGGCCTTAACATCGAAACGGCTGTCCGGCGTCGACACCCAGGCCCGCTCGTTCTAGCACGTGTATGTGTTCGTGTCCTCCGGGCAACCAACTTGTCGAGCTTGTCCTCGTCCAGGTTGTGCTTCGGTGCCAATCGACCGGCTCAATTACTATCCGTGGCACATCTGCCATACAAGCCTGTGAGGGCGTGACGGCGTGACCAAGCTCCACGAGATACCATATGAGGCATGCATGCTCATCTACCGAGGTGACGACCGAGGAAGCCAAGATCTCATGGATGCCGATCTTTGCGCCGTCACCTGGGTACACCCACTCACCATCACCAAGCGTGTCCCGACTTCTGCCGACCAGGCCGTTTGACCTGCCGTTAGGAGCTCGGCGGCCAAGGGAAGGAGCTGGAAGAGTCCTTGGTCAAATTGGATGCCGCTAAAGTCCAACATCGGAGTGCAAGCCCCCTGTGGCGTTTGGCAAGAAGCTACGGTTAAGAGAGGTAGTAGGCTCCTTCATCGACAGGGATTTCGTCGACCTGGGATGCCCGATGACCAGCCACAGATGCCGAAGTGAGTGACAGCAATACACTATGTTCGACACTTGCTCGGGTGCTGGTGGGGGGTCGCGAGAGGTCTCCATGGCTAGCTGTATGCGGTTGAGAAGGTGCAAGAGGTTTGGGGCACCTGCTAGACGAACCTCTCCAGCCCTGCCAGTACTCTCCATCCGCCTATACACGCGCGCCGGCGCATGATCACAAACGTCTTCGCACACTACATCTGCAATCAGTTCTTGAGGAGGCTGCGTCCCGGGATTGCCGCTGCTGAGCAGACACTCGGTCCCGCAAGAAAACGTCACGGCGGGCCTTTCAACGGCCCCAACGGTGGCTTTGCGCAAGGGTACTCAATGCGCTGGCAGGTTGTCAGGCTCTACACCTGGGCTCTATCCAAGACCGAAGGCGGCTGATCATGACTGCGTTGGCACTTGGCGAGACGCTCACCCTTCCCCGGGACGATACAAGGAGATGGCCTGCTCCCCTATGGCAGCATCAGAAAGGCGCCCCAGCTGATGATCTGGTGTCACACTGGGACGAGCTTTATGACATTGATATC
The DNA here is from genome assembly GCA_013758895.1 of Fusarium bulbicola. Classification (NCBI taxonomy): domain Eukaryota; kingdom Fungi; phylum Ascomycota; class Sordariomycetes; order Hypocreales; family Nectriaceae; genus Fusarium; species Fusarium bulbicola. The sequence goes on from JAAOAI010000291.1 coordinate 62,125, forward strand.
GCACTGTACTTGAGCCCTGCTGGAGCCCTCCACCACTCAGTGCAGCTAGCAGAGATGGTCGCCAGGAGGGTGGAGGACTTCTACGACGTCGACGGCGGCACGTAGTATCTGGCTGTGGAGGTTGACAAGCCTGTAAGGATTCACCCTATCATACCGATTCCTCAGAAGCACCACCTCAATTCATAGGGAATCTTGCGATTGACTTGACGTAGCAGGAGAGTTTTGGGAGATGGCATATTGTGATTCAGGTGGTATTGGATGGCAGGCCTTTCTGGTTAACGGTAACTAACAGAAAGAGGATTTATACGATTTAGCAAGGGATTGAAAGCTGGCCTATATTGAATGAGTCAACCAATTCACCACCATCATGACGACTTTTCATTTTGACTTGCATGTTTCTTTGCCAGCCGCGCCGCTGCACACTCCTGAATGCCTATCTCAACGATGCACTTATCTAATAATCGCCTCCATCTTCAAGCTAGTTGCAGGCTGCAACAGCAGTGTGTAGAGTTGCAGTAGTTCTGAGATGTCTTCAACTGAAAGTCAACGTTTCACAGCAACCATTACACCCACAGGCATGAGTCGATAAAGCAATGTAACACCGTATCAGATGGGTCTTTGCTCGCGAGATCACGCTATTAGAGATACCGAGCGCTGCAAGATTAAATCGCGCCGTTGCCAAGTCCACTTGAGAGTCTACTACAAATGATGGTAGAAAGGTATCTGATGCCTGATACTGACATAAATGAGATCACCAGCAGCAGGAACATGAGTTTGTAGCCGAAACACAAGAACATATCGGCTCCTGAAATACCCCATCAAGACCGCAACGTATACCTTACGACACGGCTGTAGCTGCACTTGGCTAAATCCTTGAGCAGTTCGAATCAATGCTTTTCAGACCCAGTTCCATCGCAAACTCAGTGATGATGTTTGGCCGACCATAATACATGAATCATCAGCAATTTAGTAACAATACCAACTTGGATACCGACTGAGTTCGCTATGAGAGTCAAATAAAAGTCGACTCTCGTGGTATTTTTGATCTCTCAGGTGTGTTTCCATGTCTAACGTCGGCGATCGTTCCACTGGCAGTCGTGGCCTCCTGTTTCACCAGTGACGAAGGAGAATGTCGAAGTGTATAGGCGGAGACAAAGTCGGCAAGTTAGATTACGAGACTAGGTACGCAGTCGCTTTACTTGCTTTGACACGAAAGTTCTTGGTGACCATTAGGGAGAATTCATCTGCCAACGCCCTATGACATGGTGAGTCGACGTGAACAAAGTACGGATTAACCGAACAGAGCACAGAGCTTCCGCAGCGGATGAACACTTGGTCTCGAATAGGCCTAATAGTAGATCATTGTGCTTGATGAATAATTAGACCACTCAATAGTCGGATTGTCGGTGGTTCAACTAGGTGACTATTTGATGGCTAAAACATGAAACCATTGGATGATCGCCTTATGATCAGGGTATCATTTGACTATTTAACCTACCAATTAATCGTTTTGCATTTTTATGATCTCTGGCTATCTGACAGTCCAAGAGACTGAGGGTTCTGGTAGCAGACCGTTTGATAGCTTTTCTGCGGGACAAACAATGGAAGCGTTGATGTGGACGTGCCGGGTTTAGCTTAAGAGCTACCCTATATCTGCCCTTCAATGACCACAATGCAGTGTGCATTCTCGACCGCTTCTTCATTTACATCGTATAATCAGTGTTCGCCTGGCTCGATTCCGCGTAACAAAGACTAAAGTGGTTAAATGATAGAATGGTCAGAAGCCCTCACAGAGGCACCGCGAAAAGAGTTGAGCTCTTGCTGCCACTGACCATGGGATTTCTGAGATCTCACTACGGAGTAAATCGGTAGAATAGGTTGAGTGGGGGGAGGGGCGAGCCGCGAGTTATCATGGAGCCCCGCATGCTGACAAATAATGTTGAACACGTTACCCTCTAGAATGCCTGGAGCCACATTTCAGCCAGATCAAGCTTCGTAACACAAACGTACATTTCTATTGCCAACATCCGCTCTGTACAACCTCTTCTTATCACAACAACAATGGCATACGTCACGGACGAATCGCCGTAAACGAACTGTTCGACAGAGCCTGTGCGAGAAGCTTAGTAGAATGCGAAGGAGGCGCGTTATTGGCCAAGAGGGAACCACGGCGCGCCCCAGCACCAGTAAACCCGACTGGCGACAGTGGACGAATACATTGTGGCTTTCTCTCTCTTTTTCTCCGAAACAGATCCAATGCTAGCTTCGAGAGGCTCCGATCCGTGTGACAAGTGGTGTCCTAAAAACTGACGCCTTGGCCTGACTTTTCGCGACTAGCAGAGCAGACGGCCACCTTCACAGTAAGCTCTGCGAATCTTTTCCTCCCAAACACCCCGCTTTCGAGAATTGGAATCTCCTAGTCAGCTTTCGGAACAAATGTGCTCAACACCTAATAGATAGCAAACGAGAACACGCTCAAACGACCCCCTCCGAAGGCCTCAGCGACGTCGCCGAGGAAATGTTTACAGGGAGACCCCAGCGACGCCAGGACGGACGCCTGACCATCGACGAGATCTCGACCTGCTGCGACCGGATAGGACTCAGGACTTGAATCGGCATTGCGTTGAATATCGGAAAATAAGCGAGCGATAGGCATCATTGGAATACTCGCCTGTCGCAAAACTATGCACGCACCATCTACAGGAATGTTGACTGGTCGCTAGCATTACCCCGTAGAAGGACACGGCAAATTACCAAGGGCCAGATTGACGAGCGGCCACCGAGGAGGGACCACAGGTTGAGGCATCGGCAATGGACCATGGCCCAGCGCCTAGTCCACCAGACACATCCACACCAGTTGGACGGAGCGGCGCGAAGGACTAGGGTCAATGGGCGTCAAGTCCGAAGACCTCGGTGCAAGTTCTGTTGGTGATATTGCAGGCAGAAATGTGTTCCCGGACGGTCAAGGGTAGTCTTCTCGATTTAAAACGCCCGACCATGACATCTCATGCGAACAGCTGTGATCTCGCCCGCGCGCGTCATCCTCTCATTGACGAGCAGTGGCTTTGATCTTCTCGATGTAGTTATCCCAACTTGGTCGTTGGACTGTTCAGGTCGCTGCTTAACAAGGCTGGGCCTACGCTCTCCATTGTGGTATCCATGTTTGGTTCAATCTGTCGCCTTGTCAAGCAACCGACACCGACAGAAAAAGTGTTGAGAAGACGGCGTGATTTCGACATTCCCTTTAGTGGCTCGAGATTCGCTTGCCAAAGCCAGCGTACAACTTACTCAGTAGATAGCTACAAGCCTCAAGCCAGTACTCGGACTGGCATGTAATGGTCATGCACCATTTACAATGACCTGTCTAGAATTGAAATTAGATTGTGCCTTGCTGTTCACCATGGATTGAGCTATATTAAGACCATAGGTGACCTGATCAGACTGTATCGATAACATCTGGCCAGCGACTGAATCAACTGCGTGTTTACGAATCGGTAATACTACCGCTTCATATATAATACAAGAACCGTGTGCCTTTCAAAAATGAATAGAAATGATCTGGTCACTCGATTAGTACCAGCTTCTGAACGCCTCACCACGAGAGGCCCGCCGAACTCATCTCTTACCTTGTGAGCGGCTCACACCTAGCATACAAGTGGAGAAATACTCCGAATAATTCAGCTTAGCGATGGAGCATAGCATTCCCATCGCGTGTTAGGGTTACTCTTAATGTGTAGGCTACACCTAATGTATAAATTGGTATGTATTACTTTTCGTCCCCTCCACTGCTTCAGAATGCCGCGTCAAAAGACGTGGGGTCGTGCGGGGCAATGGGAGGAACATGACGTAGCCTAAATCTCGGCTGTTGCCCACGAGCTATTGAGAGGAAGATATAACACCTGCATTTGGTGTTTGGGGTAACGAGGTACGCCTTTCGACAAGCTTTGATTTCTTAGGCCTCACACGAACAGCTGAATAGACTACTACTGGTTTCATACCACGGCCACTTGACTCCCTCCACTTAACATGTTTGTCGGTTTCCCCCGCAGCCGGAATCTGGGATACCCGCAAGCTAACCAAAAAAATAAAAGAGCTCTCTGGAGTGATTGGATTAGAGAGAGTATATCCTTCCCCGAAGATCATCATAGACACATGGTCTCTTTTTGAGTCGCGGACACACTGGCCAAAGTTCACTGCACACATACGCCATTCCATAATGCCCGGTCGACCATCGCCCAGAGGGTTCTATGAGCTTGAGACGCATATCTTCGCCAATACTTGTCTTGCTATTTCTTCGCCATCTTCGCTTGTGCTCTTGTTGATAGTAGCAAGTCAACTTGAAGCCCGATCCCGCCTATTGCGGCCAACGCGGTACCTGCGTTTGGTTACATAGGGTTATATTTGTTGGTAGGTACAGGCCATGGTCGATGCGTCAGTGACGCTGTTGCCATCTCTGTTCCAGGCGGCTTGGAGCGACCGCGAATCGATCTGTGGCTCGTCCCACGTCCATGCTCAGCCCAGTGGATCCGGAGGTGCCTTTCTTTTACGTCCTTGGTTAGGTTTCGCCTTAGGTATAGGACTTCCGAATAGCAAGAAAGCAAGGAACTCAGAACGCAACTCTGAGATTTGGTGGTTTGAGTAGCTGAAGCGCTTCCGAAATTGGTCTAAACCTGAGGACTCAATGATGTCGCTTCTCATTTCGCCTTCGTCCCCAGCCATTAAGACCTGACGAAGGACGCTACCAAGTATGCGACAACTGTTGGGGATGGTCCTCTCCTCTTGTTGGTGCGAGATCTCTGGTAGGTCGTGCTGATCATATGGAACACCCGCCTTGCGACCAGAAAATTCCAGCAGGCTGGAGAACAGTGATATCTCGTGTATCTCTAGATCGGTATTCTGGACTACGCTTATAAGTTCGCATGCCCTTGATATAGAATATTCTTCCCATCCATCTGGTTGTGTCTTCTCAAAGAGTTGAGATATGTTGTCGCTGTTCAGATCTTCCACGAAATGTAGTTCAAGAAGCAAGGACAATAACGTAAGCTGATCGCGAACCTCCGGCTCCATCTCCGATTCCTGTATCTTGTTAGTAATAGAACTATGCTTTAGATAATGTACTTACTTCTAGGTGATGGCATAACAGTGCCCACTCAAGTGGCAGTTGGTCGGAAGTGACGTGGATTATTTTCTTATAAAAGTCATACAGTGGGCGACCACGGCATACAATGTTATCGACGGCGATCTCGAGGATGTCATGCCGGGTCTTCCTTTCCGCTGCCTCCTGACCGTGGGTTTTTATATCATCCTCACTTGGCGCGAAAATATCGAGGAAGATGCTGTCCCCAGCTTCAGCTTCACGCAAGATGTAGTCTCGGAATATATTCTTGAAAATCTCGCGAATGCGAGACGTAATAACCACGACAAAGTCGCCATTGGGAAGTGGCCCAACAGTATAGACGGAGGGCATATTCCATTTAAAAAGCGGGGAATCCTTGGTATTCCTCTTCATGATCTGGGGATGCCAAACTGTTTCGCCTATCGGGAGCTGGTTAAGGTCATACTGTTTCACTACACCAGGAACAGACTCCTGGTAACTGTGAGCCACTCTCGAGACGGACTATGCAATCAGTGCAACTTACCACGGTTTCTTCTTCCGCACATGCGGCTGATTCATGTGGTGATAAGGCGTCCTCTTCCATTATGCTCGGTAAGAAAAGTCGAACCCAATACTGGAGTTGAAGCAGAATGTGATTCGTATACAGTTGCGCGGGAGCAACGTGGATAAGGCAAGCGGATGCGACTGGCAAAGTACAATTATGTGGGAAGCTAAGGGCTTATGTATTTCGAGGCCCGTCATTCATGACTGGCGATTGAACCCCCGCATGTACTGAGGAGTGAGCTGCCTGAAATGTCCGACGCTCGGATGTTGTTATCCGGTCAAAGATGTAAAGTATGTACGTTCGAATGGGTCCGAATCCTCCGATTTGGTGGTCGTTTTTCCCTCCTTAGGGGTGTCGAAAGCGGCAGCGAAAAGACCGTCTTGTCACAGCGTATGCTACAACCCTGTCACCTCCCTCTTCCCTTCTTTCCCAATTATGCTTCTAGACTTTGAGGGTTTGGGGGGGGAAAGGTGCGGTATGTTGAGGCACCCAGCTCTCGAGCATGGCCGTCCTTCCTTTTCTCGTTTGACCTAAGCAAAACTCCTTTGTGCAATTGAGCCATGAAGAGAACTGACACCATGAGCTCGAGAAACGGCCACCACCCTCCATGATAGGCGCTTTCCGCCCTTGAGAATGACTATATCGCCTACTTCGAGCTAGCGAGAAGACCACGCTACCACCGGTCCGCCTTTAGGAGATTATATTGAGACGCTGCCTGGAAAATGGGACATAAAGGGGGTGTAGATTCACTCTGTACCTCTCAGCCAGTCTTGCATGTCAGCTGCAGGGGGGTTGAAAGTTGACTGAATCTGGATTAAGGCGTACGGATGCTTAGCATGGATCGCCAGGCAGCCAGGCTGTTTAATTAGCTTCGGTTGCATGGGAGGCTAGGGAGGTTAGCGCAACTGTACCCTGAATCGTTGTCTCTGCAGCCTGCAGCGGTAGGCGCCCCCCAGCCACCAGATTATCCAATAGTCTGAGTGGGGCACCAAAATAAGCAACCTTGGGCATGAAAATCTCATGGGTCCATCTCTCCACCGTATTCTGTCGAGCGTAAAGAGATAACACCGGGGGTAGACAGGGATTCACGAATGCAAAGTCCTCCGCGCAAAAAGCAATTCATAGTGGGAGGTACTCCTCAAATTTTACAAAGTACACAGCAGCTTGAGAACAGGGATATCGCGTGAACCACGTTCATCCGCTACATCAATACCTGGTGGGTCGCGCAGTCCGCAAAGTGACTTTTGTTGGTGGGACGGCATGATACTGCCATGGTGTCATGGTCGCGTTAACGGCCGCGAGATGAATCGTCGCATGAGGCTTGTCTACATCACGGCAAGGATCAGCATTGAATTGACATCGTGCGTGAACGGACCTGGACAAAGGCTTCACAGGTCTTTCCTTTTCGATCGGACTGGGAAGCCAGCTCATGCCACTATCGAACCCAAACCAGGCACGTTTCTATGGCAAAGATCAATTACAAGGAGGAGATACGATGGTGTTGACGTTTTGAGGTCGCTTTTTGATGGCTAAGTAATTTGACTGGCCGTCTTGACATGATTAAAGTCTTGCCGTCGACCGCCAGGAACCGCGGGACATTCAATACGGAACAGGTTGATCCAAGTTAGCCAGGGGTATGGCCCGCCTTTTATTTGCAGGCATCCAAGATGAGGCGAGAGTGCCTTCTCGCCAGTCAGAAATGTCGCTTATCTCAACGCTGGGGGAACCATCCGAGGTGCGGGGCCCAGACGCGCTTTAGAATTAGGGGCTTCGGCTAGCCCTGGACTGTGACAATGTAAGCCAATTCATAAAGCCAGCATGCGCGTGTCGTATCCTGTTTTCAAGTTCCTGACTACCGCCCAAACCTGAATAGCACCGACTGCAACTTACAGCGTAAGCCAAGGACTGGTCAGCATTGAACTTTCAACACTCTACCACCCAGCCGTTCTTTCATTACATCATCTTTATTGCATCAAATGCCTCGAAGCAGCGACAAGTCTTCTAATCGTCGCTTTCCCTGTGGCTGGGCATCATGCACAAAGGTTGGTCAAAAGAACACATGACCGTGGGCCCTTGCTTACTTCCATCACAGAGATTCAAGCGAAAGGATACTCTAGATGCGCATCATCGTACACACACTAAGGAAAAGCCTTTCCCTTGCGCTGTCTGCGGAAGGAAATTTAGTCAGAGTAGTAGTCTTGTTGCTCACAATCGAAGACACACGGGAGAGAAACCTTTTCCGTGCCGATATCGTGACTGCCCAGAACGCTTTAGGCATCTAAGTGGTCGGACTGTTCACGAGCGAAGACACACAGGAGAGAAATCATACGAATGCCATTTTTTCGGGTGCAGTAAAAGTTTCTGCGATGTAAGTGTAAAGCAAGCCCAGGGCTCGAGGTCAGACTGACAGCTAGCGTAGTCATGGGGTCGAACTATGCATCAACGAGCCCATACCGAGGGGGCCTTGCTATGTGGTCTCGATGAGTGTCGTAGGAGGTACGATTGGTATCATTGAACATATCACTTACTAACTCGGGCCTCTGGTATAGTAATAGGGATACTCTGAAGATACATCAACTGAAAGACCACCGGCAAAGAATGACCCCTAATCACATCGACAACTGCTCGCCTGACTCCTACGATGGCGAGCCTCCCGCCACTCCTCAGCCCTCCTCGATGACCTCTTCGCCTCACGAGCTGGCTTGCACAGACCAAGATACCCTATATGAGTGTCTGAAATTGTGGCCCTCCTCCAACGGTCTTCCAGTTCAACTCCAAGGTCACCACATGCCTCAACATGAGGATAATCGACATGGGATCCCAACCAGTGTCCCCAGCGATTATGATGGTATCAAGCACGGGGATCAAACACATGCCATGATGGCAAACACTGTGCTGTACCAAGATCAACTACCACAACAGCTCCAACGACTCTTCATAGACCCTCAGTGTTTAGCACCAGGCACTGCTACTCCAGTCCCCAGCCCATGGACTCCTGATGATCTTTACGCAGATAGGATCCCGGGCCACCAGCGTTCACAACACTCTGCGTATGGCGATTTCATATGCAGTAGTGGTGGACAGTCTGTAGATATTCAAGGCATCTCCAACCTGCCTCACGGAAGCCCTCAATACATGGCTGAAAACTTTCTATATGGATCGCCACAGATGGAAAGCTATCCTCTGGTGCCACAACCGTTTGGAAGTCTAGAAGAAGGCTCCACGGCCATAGACGAGTTTCATTCGATTCTAGAACCATTCGACCACCCTCAATATTATGTGCCTCCTTCTGGCACCCAGAGACCATGTCCTAGCAACTCTGATCTACCTGCTATAGGTATGGATGAATTGGAGCACTCGAGTTTCAGTGACATACAACGAACATCTTGGGGAGTAACATGCACTCCCGATGCCGGCGTTTCGGTGCGCCAACCTCAACACCTGTCTACAAATAACAACTATCCTCCCAGCTCGAAACGGCCAACTAAGAAAAATGGTTGTGATAACGGCTTGGGAAGGGCTCCCAGGGTTGTGGAAAAAGCTGGAATGTCCAATCCAGAACCTCGCCCCGGAAGGACAAAAAAAAAGTTCACGACAAACGAGGTGAAGAGGTTGATTGAACTAAAGGAAAATACAGCGATGACATGGAAGCAAATCGCAGAAAAGATTCCAGGGCATTCTCCCAACTCATTGAGAGTCAAATATTGCAAGATTCGCAAACGCAAACCGGCGAATACTGATCAACCAGAGGGTGCGACCCAGCCCCTTAACAACTCATCATGGTGTGTTTGAAAGACTGTCTGACTTTTTATCTGAGACCAAAAAGTTCAAACTTGCCTCGAAGGTGGATCGAATGGGATAGTCACAATAGTTGGCAATCAAGCGGTCCTGGCGTCGCTGTAGGATCTTATCAACAATGCGCTCCGCCACTCGAGTCATCACAGGAAGCCGCCCAAGCAACGGATCTGAAGCGCTTTGAAGATGAGGTGAAGTTTACTAAGCTATCTTTGTGACGAATGATGCAATTGATATTGGTGTGGTGACTTTGATTTCGTACTTTTCCCTCCTGGAGAACTATGTTATGCTGAGCTTTGCCACAAAAATGCGGCCCCTGAATAAACGTGATGAATAAAAGTCAGATGCGCCCAAATTGAGCCAAATCCACTTAGTTTTGCTGGATGGTTCCGGCAAAGGACCTTCAGACTTATATGTTGATCCATAGTTACCATAACCTTCTGGTAGTTGCCCAGAGGTTGTATCTCTGTTCAGCCCGGAATAGAACGGCCACTCCTGTTGTTTCTGCTGAAAAGGGTCTCGTCCGCTCGTTTTTGGAGCATGTGGGGTTGAGAAACGATAGGGACCTTAGACTGAGCCTTCTGATGTTGGGTATATTCCCAATATTTGATCAACACTCGGTAGAGTTCCTTTGCCATATTTTCTGGCTCGCTGCGAGATTCATGTGCTTGTTGACGTGTGCGCACTGGTGAAACTGTAGGATGCGCACGACGTTAACCCAATCAAGAAGTCAGAAAAGACGGTTGCTCAGTATGTTGGTATTCGACTTCTATTTCGCTCCCGATTTCGACTATGCACGCTAAGGGTGCAGCTTACCCTATTTCAGGGGCCACCCCGGTTTGACGCTTGTCACGTCCCCTCAGCTCTCCGTCAAATGTAAGGTACATATGACATATCAGCCGCGTTCAACCTTCTGCCACTGCGGAGTGGGTATGGCATAGAATTTCAGGATGGGCTTCCGATAGGCTACTGACTGCTGTGGGGCTGTAGCTCGAGCCTAAAAGGACGACCCTGCTAAGAACATTGACGAATTCTCACAACAGGCGGCAACAAAATGGAGGGGAAAAGAATTTCGCTTGCCAAGGCATCCATGCAAGGCAACCGAACCATCCCTGCATCCTCATTCAGCCACATCGATAAGGCGCCGTGGACGCAGCCTAGTTCAGTTCTGGCCTCCTGCCCATGTTGCATGGAACCTAGGCCGAGGCTCTAAAATCTCAGAGGCAACTATCAGCGCGTGGCCATTCCTTTCTTTCTCAACAACTACATCAACTCGAGTTCCGAACAGGCACGATTTCTGCACTTGCTCGGTAATCTTTGCCTTCACTTATTATTAACTTATCTACAAACTTTCGCCTTTGACTTAGTTCATCTTGATCTTGTGATGCACTCCGAGTGCCGGGGCAATCGCCGCTTTGCATTCCCAGCCATCATCAGCCAACATGAAACCGATTGAAAAATCAGATTCGGACGATTCATCAGCGGCCACTCCAACAAGCAATGCATCTCGTCAACAAACACCAGGTTCTGCCGAGAATTCGATCACAGTTGCTCACAGAGATAAAAGCATCACTTCTCAACAAAAGGTTGCCACAAATGGAAATAAAGGTGTCAAAGGCGTCACCGTAGGATATTGGAGAGACTCAGAGGCTCCCACAGTGGATCTTAAACATGCTGTCATTGGTTTCATCGATGTTCGCGAGCGATTACGGACCCGTATCCAGCCCACCACGTTATCTGGCGAAACAATATCAGACGAATATCCCTTGCCACCGGGACCTGGCGGAAGTTGGGTAACCTTTGACAAGATTGTGTTTTTGGATCATCTTGTGGGCTTAGACCAGCTACAGGTCAAGGAGTATGTCAAGATCCGTGCCGAAGCAACTGGGACAGGCGAGCTTGAGGAGGAGAGAGTTGCTGCTGAGAAGGCTGCCGTTAAAGAAGCAGTTCGTCGGGCCAATCTCAACTCGACTGCTGAGCACGGCACGAATAATCTTCCTCAGCTCGCTTATGGTGTTGATCTTCCCGAACACTTGCAACAGAATCGCGATGCCAAAAGGAGGAGGACGAGCGGAGGGTTTGCGCCAGCCAACCCTCCTCCCTCCAATGGCCCTGTCATTGAACATACTCCCATTCAGCCAGCCCCCGGTGGTCCGCAACCTTTGCGACACACTGTTGATCCCCTGCCTGGCACCAGACCTACTAGAATTCTTATTGGGCATTGGGCAAAGTCTAACTTGCCCGACCCCCGTGATCGCCATGCAGTGTGCGGGATCTTGGGACAGAACGACATGTTCCGCGTTAAGCTGGTACGAGAGACGCGCGACGGACGCTTCGTTGACGGAAACTTTCCCGCTGGGGCTGGTGCACTCTGGATTGCCTACGAGGAAGTTGCATTTGAGCCACACTTGAAAGGCCTTGCACGGAACGAGATCAAGGAATATTGCCGTGTTCGACAGTATCAGATAGATATGGGAGAGAAAGAAGGGGAGCGAACCTCGAACGAGACCAAAGCTGTTTATGAGGCACAGGCAAGGGCTGCGGGAACGAATTACAAGGCGCCTGCTCCCTTGTCCATTGCACCCGCTCTACCCCGTCTTCCAGGCGATTATGGCGAAGAATCTGATCAGACAGGGCGAATGGGATATGGTGGCCATGAGTTGCGTCAGAGTCGCCGCGTCGAGGCCGCCAGAGCCGAAGCACGCCAGTCATACATAGATATCGACACTCCTCCTCAGCCTGCGCCAGCTCCTCGCCAAAGCACTGGTAGGACATCGCTGAACAACAATGCGATCGAAAGAACATCTGCTCTAGCGGAGCGTGAGATTGCACGCGTCGAGCTCGCTCAGGATCGCGCTCATATGCAAGCAGTGAACCGTGAGCGGGCAGCAGCCGCGGCCGCCCAGGCAGCCCAAGCAGCTGCAGCAAACATCCCTGGTATAGCTGTTAATGGACGGCAACAATTACACGAGCGGGACGAAATGCAACGTCTTAATAAGGTCTGGGCACGTCAGGAAAGCCTCCGACTAAGAACGAATGCCGAAGACGCAAAGATGTATGCCGGGGTGAAGTATGAACGCAAGACGCAAGGCCCATTTACCGGGAAACTCGTTTCACAAGGCACTATTATCAATATTGACGGCGAGGACTACATCGAGTACCATGTTCTCGCTAAGCCATCATTCTTCTAGAATAATGATGATTGAGGCATATGAACACTAGAAAGCACCCATCATATTGGACGAAGCGCTTGGAAGCAGAAACAAGCCCGATACATCACCAACTCACATTACCTTTAATATTTACCTACACATCACCTGCAGCAAAACGCCTTTGTTTCAGGTTCAACCTCCGTATACGGTGGGAAAGGAGAAGGCTCTTGACAAGATATTGAATTTTGAGCAAGACAGAAGTTTGGGGGGCTCTACAGAAAAGGACTCGGCCCACTTGCACTAGAATGGCTCTTGATCCTCACCTTTCTTTTCTTTTCTTTTCTTTTCTTTTCTTTTTTATCCTCATAGTTAGGAGGTGCAATGGATGTGTATAGTAGATTAGACTCTGTGGAAACGGAAAGCATCGTTTTTGGAGTCGGTGCACTGCGGAATTCTACCCGGTATAGGTATACTTCAGTGCGCTTGTATGAACTAGATATACATTTGTTTATTTTTAATTGACGCTCTGAAAAACATCTACTGGGCTGGACGCAGCCTCGTGGCCACCATATCTTGTGTATTTGTCTTTAAAAATCACCGACTATTAAGGAACGAACAGTGATGAATACCATTGTGGTATTGTCCTACATTAGCATGGCACCAATGATGCCAAGCTGGTCGATGGACAAGGACTTAGATTATATTATCCCTTCTCACCGCGAAGTCTTTAATGGACGGTCGCTATACCTCTGAGGTAGCCTCCTTTCCGCTTGTGGGGAGATGCTCCAACTCCTCAAAGTGGAACGTCGGCGGGGAGCGGGAAGTGATATCAAAGGTCGCTTAGCGCTAGCAGATGCCGATAAGTTACGAGCTAGCTTGAGGAGGTGACGTCTTGTTATCAGGTGCAGTCAAGCCAGCATAAGATGACCAAGGTTGGTGCTGCAAGGCTGTCGTATATGCTACTGTAATGTGGTCGACTTGACTCCTCCTGTGGATAATAGCGCAACCGTCTTGTACTCCTGAGTTGACCATCATCAACGATCACTTGCAGACCAGTACCCAGATATAAATTCATGCGTATCCTGCAGCGAGGATCGATTGCGGGAGCTTGATATATACAATCGTGTTTTGGTGAGGCATTACTCTCAGAGGGCATTTCTTCGTGAGGCCTTCACTAGCTATACATTGAATCCAATGTGAAGATTATACCGAGAGAACCTACAACGTGAGGGCTATGATATCGCCGTTTCGTAGGGACATTCAGATCTTCTTCCATTCCCATGCCCTCATGGCGCATTTGATTGCGTCTGCGAGCTCTTCGGTGGCAAGGACCAAGTCGATAGTCGTTTCATAATCTCCACTCTGCCGCGTCTTCGTGCCTCGCCGAAGAGGCTTCTGTTCATGAAATCGTTCATCAAATCAATGATCAAATCCACCTCGCCCTGTCTCTCTACTGCTACCTGGTCCTGGCGATTGAGATCACCAACAACCACTACATCCACTGCTCTCTACCTCACCTCTTGAATAGCTCTACGAAGCTTAGCGCATATGTCCTCCAGAGCTTGGCCGCCTCCCCCTGACACGTAGACAGACGCAGTGAAGACCAGACGATCTCGCAGCCGAACAACCGCTGCCGTCATGCCTGGGCAGTCTATCTGCACCTGCTTGGCTTCCATCTCCTTTGCACCCAAAGCATACTCCGAAGAACCAATCTACCTTCATTGTCTGTTGTAGATACCATCTTGACCCATTTGCGGTGCCACATAGCTGTTGTCAACAGCCTACCCTGGATCCTTTTATCCACCTTGAATCGTCCCGGCTTAGAGCCTAGCCTCATCTTCTTCCAGTCTCAAAACGTCAATCGTGCAGTAAGGCACATCTGTAGGGTTCGGCGGAGCGGCTAAGGTCCTCGGATCGTTGAGTCAAGAATGGTGTCAGTCATCTGACGTCAACAGATGATCGTCGAGGTCCCGTTGCATTTGCAGCGATATTTTCGAGCTGCTTCCGAACGCACCGCAGCTCCTCCGTCATCTGATCCTTGATCTCCACCATCTACTTGGTCGGTCGATCGATCTGTTCTTCAGCCGGTACCTTTCACGTCGTCTGACGGGTAGTTTTTCGCGTTTCTTTGGCAGTGTCTTCCAATTGTCGCGCAATATTTTGGGCCTTTCTTGCTAGCTTCACCATTCGACTCGTTCTCGACACAGCGTTGATCAGAGATGCCAACATGAAGGGGTCTGGAAACACGAGGATAGAGGCCTCGGGCGTGATAGTGGAGATGAAGACGAGCGACTTGGTGGACGAGAAGAAGGCCGAGAAGGACGAGAAGCTCATCGAAAACAGGACTACGCTGATGACCTCGTGATCTCATCCAGATGCCCCTCCACGAAGGGCTCCTTGACGTTGACCAAGTCCTGCTCGGGCAGTTCATCGAAGAGACGCAGATCGAAGAAGGAGCAGAACTTAGATTTGGAGTTCTCAAAAAACGCCGTGAAGAGCTCGTCCTCTATCTTGGCGATCTCAAGGATCGGCTCATATTTGGGGTAAAAAGGATATTCTCATCGAACGGGCCAGTAGAGTTGCCTCCACTCCAACTCAACATTGATCGTATACATAATCGACCATACGTAGACAAACGTATTGATCGCAGAGCCGTCCTAGTTGGTCGTGTTGTGGTTGACGTCGTACCCCGTCCGTGATGAGGAACCAAACAAACAAGAATATCCCCTGCGTGGAGGGCGGCTTGGGAAGATTCGACCAGGGCTTACCAAGTTAGAAATGATCTCGTAGTTGTTGACGATGTCAGACAGCTTGCAAGTTCTCACGACTCTCGTTTGGGTTCGCTGCGATCAATTGTTAGCATTACTCTTTAAAGCATGTTATAACTTACTTTCAAGCTTCGTCTCATGTTTGCGAATGGCCTTGTCATAAACCCTCTGTGACTTCCTTCTCTAGCTTTCAGCTATCTTCTTGTTTTCTATAAGAACGGGGCACATAGGCTTCAGCGAATCTCTCTCCCTTTTGAGATTTACAAGCCTGTTGAGCTTCTGGATCACGTCTTGATTGCTGCACAGGTCTACATATTGTGACACGTAAGCACCGACCTCACGTCGTCCATCTTTGACAAGATGACACAAAATCCATGCTCATCAAATTTCCCACTAATTTTCATCTGCGCCTCATCAACACCATTTCACATCAACGCTTGGCCTTTTGGCCTTGCTTCTCATCCGCCGCGCGGAGATTAGGACTCACTAGAAGCTGGACATCGAGACGATGGGATAACTGTTCAGTCACTTCGAAGTGACTCTCTACAGCTTCGCCGACTCCAGGGAGGTCGACTAGGGTAATTCCAGTCTTGAGAATATCAGATTTCGTGTAGATACGAACTTTGAACAGAGACCATGCCGAAAACTGATTCAGGCCAGCATATTTACAAGAAGTCGGGTCGAGAAACGGCTTGATCACCCTCTCAAGCTCTCTGGATGAACTTGGGCTGAACCTCTCAATACCCGAATTAAGAAAGTGTAGGGCTTTCGGGTCTGAGTTGGCAATGTTCTGTATCATCTGAGAATTGGAGCTTTCTTCTGGACAAGGTCGCACAAGTTCTGCAAGAGCAGCTTCTTCGAAACTCCCTTTCGAAGTTGGTGGTCGATCTAACTTCTTATGATGGAGATATAATTAGCAAGATCGCTGGATAGGTCGTCTTGGTTCTTGGCGCTCTCGGCCAACAGACTTGACAAATGACTCAGATCTTGTCTACTTCCAAGGACTTTATCTATCCAATCAAGAATACCTTCCCATACCTAACAGCTACTGCCGGACTGGTACGAAAGACAGACAACAAGTCCGATGTCTTTCCGTGGCCAGCAGTGGCGATACTCAGCTTCACTGCATCCTCAACCTCCCGGAATCTATCCCTGGTCCGTTCCACCAGTCTGATATGTGGAAAAGTAGGGGTGACTCACGCCAAACCTGTAAAACGCCGATTTCGAGGTCAGTGGTGTGGACCAGGGTATCGGATTATGTATAATAGGGGAACATCTCACTCCCGAAAGGGCTCTCGAGTTCCTGTTTGTTTGATCCAACTTGCATGTTTCATCCCTTTTGTCCCTCTGACGAGCCTTACAATTCGCAACACATATGGCTGTACCAAACAGCTAACGTTGAAGATAAACCTTCTTTTTCTATCTGCGATACAATCTGGAATGCGTCCTGAGCCAGGCCTTCGCCTATAATCAGCATGAACTCGTATCACTTTGTCAACGATGATTTCACGCAGATGCCAGAAGAGCTGTGGCCAGCGCCAGTGACTCAGCCTGACCCCCAACTCATGTTAATTCGTCATGAATGCCCTTTCTGCGGTGCTGCGTACCTCCCATCAGCATCACCTTTGAACCTACTTAATGCTTCATATCAACACACAGCTAATGGGCTTGTGCCAATGCCCCTGCTGTTTCATGTCAATTAGTAACTGTAAGTAGTCTCGAGCCCAGTCATGACAATCATCTAATCTTGGTCAGTGTCCAGGTTGGAGATACCTGCTGGAGAGGAGTTAGGCCTTCCAAACATAGACAATCCCATGCCTTCTGGGTTAGCCGCCCCTTGCATTGTTGATGAAAGGGGTATCATCTCTTATCCAGAGCATAATACAGTCACTAATGAAGTCCTGATGTCTATGGATGCTTGCTCAGACCAACATCGAATGTCAGATGATTCAATAAGCAGTTTCTATGCTTCTACCTTGAACTCTACCAAGTCTCTTCCGTCTTATCCGTCATCTACTGAGTGTGGCAATCGGCCAATGTACGGCGACCAGTCTCTGGTTGTCCATGCCATTCTTCCACTCGTCGACGACGGCAACCCCCAGGCACTGCAGCAAGCATCTCGTGTTGTTACTAGTACTCTTAGTTACCACGAGAACGACAAGATGCTTTCGGCTCAACTTCCGTCTCATATGGCACAGATGAAGCCGTTGCAAACAGCCGCAAAGCAATCTATCCAGCCTCCGCCTCCGCCTCCGCCTCCGCCTATCCCGCCTCTCATTCTTCGCAGTAGCAGACGAATTTCTCGGCTCAAACTTAAGTCCACTGACCTTTCTGATCCTCCTGACCTGTATGCTGCTCTTAGAGAGGAGCAAATTCCCCCACCTCCTGAAGACATGAACCCTGAGGACCCCGACTTGATCCCTCGCCAGCAGGAGTTGCAATGCGAAAACGACCTTTATACCCCTAGATGGGTGCGATGTCACGGCAATAAGCGAGAGGGCTGGTGCGGAATCTGCAAACCCGGACGATGGCTTAGGTTGAAGGACTCGGCCTTCTGGTATAACAAGCAATTCTCTCATGGCATCAGCGCCGCCACTGGAAGCTCATTCCAGGAACCTCAGCGGAAGCGATGCTCGGAAGGGCGCTCGGAAGTTCTTTGCGGCAAATGTCAACAATGGATTGCACTCTCCAGCTGCAAGACGGAGGGAACTCCATGGTTCAGGCATGCTTATAAAGTAAATCTGACTAACTCTATGGAGGTTTCTGACTAACAACGAATAGTGTCACAAACAGCCCATGAAGAAATGTACGCCTCGTTGCCGCCTTAAAAGCAGAAGCTCCAGGGCGCTTGCTGCGGCAAAGCCTAAGACTAAAGTGAATCATCTACGGAAGCAATATGAAGTTACTGAGGATAAATATTAGTTGCCAGCCAAGCAATGATGAGCATAGGATCTTCTCAAAAGTTTCCCCCCAAAAAGGCTTAAATCTCAATGTACCATTGAAGTTCTATTGGCTAAGTTTGGGAAACATGGCTGAGGCATAATTGCCTCTCGCTTTAATAGTGTATACATTCTCATTATTGATTCTTGTATACGAGAAGGACTTAGATACGGGATACGATTAGCATAAGGGAGGCTATAACTTTATCATCACAAACAGTCCCCGCCTTCTCCAACTCACATCAGTTAAGCGAAGTGTGAGAGTCTCATCAATTAAGTATATACGGATACCTAGAGTACACATGGCACTCCCAGGAGTCGGTATCTGGTCTTCACATAAGCCCTTGCCGTCTGTACTGCCTCCTGCCATATCCTCCTCTCTCCCCTATATCATGTCTACCTCTAAAATTCCGCGGGGGCTCACTTCGTGACTCTTTCTACATAGAATAGGTAACGCCATCGCTACTGTAAAGATGTTTCCACTCATCAATCGGAGAACCTGAAGAATCATCGGGCGTATCATTCATAGATGAAGCGAGAAAAAGCACATCTCTGGAAGTCACTGTCACTGACAAGTCATTTTTCGACAACCTCTCTTTCACGAGCTTTTCTGGCTTCTCCGCCATACTTGGGAAACCGCTTGTGGCAAGATTAGATAGCTTTTGTCTTTTCCTTATGACTATTGAGGACAGCCTCACGCAGAGCAGCATCGCTCTCAAGATCACCTGATAAGGCGCCATCTCCAGCCTCTTAGACACCCGCATTGGGGTTCCTCATCAGCACCTCAAAGCCCTTCTGTATACAACCCTCACTTTCACCAGCGCCGTGTGCTTCTTTTTGCGTATACGATTGGGTTCTTATTTTCTCTGTTATTCTCTTTCTGTTGGTTATTAGCGACGTCTGAAGTGGCGTTCTTCCTATCTTCGAAGACGCTCTTCACACAGGCACTTCGGCGCTCTTTCTCTATCTTTTTTCTTATCTAAAAGATTTAATTCATGTATCAACGGTTCAGACTTCTTTTGTGATACTTGATCAAATCCAACTTGTGCCGGCTTAAAACTGTCCGTCCTAGCTTCGCACTCCTGCTTGATGACAACTTCAACTCATTCCAGTAGCATGTCTCTTTCTGCATCTTCTTGTATGGATATGATGTAAGCACCTGGAATGAATTTCGGCAGTTCTACTGAAACTGAACGTGAGATCAAATAGCTGCCATGAGACTGCACTACATATGGACAAACCGCCATGTCTATTTCACCATAGATAGGAAAGTGCGCGTCTTTACGTAACAGGTCTCCAGACGAAATCTAGAAGATAGAGTCGCCACGAAAACGATGCCCGACCTCCTGCTAGGCTTCGGTCGTCCACTCTCCTGAGCCATCACTCCAAGCACCTTCCCACATGTCCATTTGCAGGTAGGCCTAAGGGGTACGAAGCTCCAGCAGTCGCTGACCTAGCCTGAATGAGGCATGGCCCGCTGAGATGCCGTCACGTCCGTCGTAGCCGCCATCTCGTATTCTTGTTCATGCTCTAAACAAAAGCTTCTGACTGGCTTTGGGAAGGTCTTTAGACCAGAAGAAATCAGGATAAAGGATGCCTGAGACGAATAGCTCAGTGATCACCCCGCCAGGAAGGCCTTCCAAAACCTCACTAACCCGGCTCACTGCTAATGTCGTATAGCCAGTATCGGCTTTATCATAAGCTTTCTCGATGATAGAAAGCCTGGTCTCGTTCTGATCTCTGTATTGGACGTGAAGAGCTTTTAAGACGATCTCATAGGTCCTTTGGTAGTCTCCCTCGGCGTCGACTCGGTCTGCCTGTCGCAGAAGGGTTCTTTATAAGCTCAGAGTTCCTAGCTGGGGGACTGAAGACTGAGCGTATCATCTATCATAAGGTTGGGGGTTAAAAGAGGCTTCCGCCCCAAGGCTACAAAGGTAAAGAACATCAATGAACACATATGGGCAAAATACTCCTTGCCCTCACAGTTGCCTAGGATCTTGCTTTTGGTCGAAAAGCTAGATATCCTGATGACTGACTCCAAAGGTGCATAAATAAGTGGCTGCTGCTCTTCCGCGAGGATGATCAGGCCAAAGCACACAAAATACACACAAGATGCCCCATGGAAGCAAGTCTATCAACTGAAGATAACATTCTCAAAATGACTTCCACTGCGACCGTACGGCAGCTGATCGGTCAGCGGCCTGTGCCGCCTCCTCACTTCTCAACGTACCCTACACCACGCGACATCGCGAAACTGCGTCGGGGGCTGCGGCGAAAATCTCAGAGGGTATGAAAGTTACGAGAGACTTGGTGAAGAAACCCGAGAAGGCTGCATCGAAGATAGAGTCCTCTCGAGCCTCATCTGCTTCGCAAACGATGCCTACATCCACAGATGCGAGCGACTGCGACATCAGAAGGACGTTCCTTGGGATGAAAGAAAGTTGCTGCTAAGGGACGAGAAGAAGGTGAAGGAAAACCCTGCCTGGGCGGAGCGTATCATCAATAGCAGTGTACCGCTGTGTGCCGACTTGATAAGAAAACGGAGCGCCAACTTCGACCTCTGCCTGAATTTTCAGTGCCTGGAAACATCAACAGTAGGCGTGAAGCAGAGTATAACTGCAACATGCGTAACGCAGATCTGATCATGCCCCCCTTCCAAGTTGGCAAGGGCAGTCAAGCCTGCGACAAACCAGTAGTTACTGAACTTACCATGTTTCACGTCCGCAAAATTATATGTTTCATGTATGTTGGCTGCGTGGAAATCTCATGGACTCTCTTGATGGCACGAAGCATGTCTGCTTCCGTATCAAAGCGAGATGTCTCGGTGATATCAAACATCCTGTCACAAAGCCCATCCAGACAGTGAACTTGGCCCGCAAAGTCCTAGATCTGGTCAAATAGTAAGGAGTAAACCCGTAATATCCCCCCTGGCGTTGTCGTTAATACTCACCAGATCCCAGTCTTGGGTCTCCGTATCTCTTATTCATTTGTTTGCTTCCTCAACTATATCATTCACTTTCGACCGCATTCTTCCACCGATCGGAGGCACCCGTTCGCGAGCAACTCATTGCCATGACTGCTGCGGTGAGAGACTTGTGTTGGCTCCTTTAGCGGGGGGACTGATCGGGCTTGTTGCTAGCGGCGGCGCCACTCGCCGAGCCTTCATGTTAGATAAAATCTTGTTCGTCCTGTATGATCGTTATTGGGGTAGAACAGCCGAAGGGCGACAGCTGGGATTGATAAACCACTTTCAACTGGTGAATCAAGTAAAACTGGCGAATAATGGATGCTTTGCGTGACCAGACTGTGATGTCTCACTAAACGCCTTTCCTTGCGAGCACTCTTCATGATCGATATTGATTTGATCCTAACGCCTGATACAGGATCTCGATGTAAACTAGAAAGAAACGGAGTCCCACTACATTCACCGAGAAGACAAATGGCGTCACATTTCCTCATGGATTTAATTGTAGTATAGCTATTAACAGGACTTGGACCTGTGTTAGCTCAGCTCACCGCACTTGGAGCTGTTTAGGATCCCCGGGATCATGGTTCATCGCAAGCTCTAGCCACGATTCCTGATCCATTTTGATCTCGCTTTGACACCCTACGTGAAGTTGGGTTGTTAACATGCCTGTTCTTGTGTTCGTGTTGTCGAGTTTCGTGGCTATGTTGGCGATGGGCCTTGATCGAACCCGATTGAGGCGAATTCCTATCTCGCCAAGGTCAGTAGTGCGAGAAGACCAAGAGGCAGATGAAGGCGGCGCAGCCTCCTTACAGTCAATCAGTAAAACCAACTCCTGTTTCTGACCTGTCATTCTGCAGGGCTGGTTCGTCAGCACTAGTCATGCAGCCATACATACGCTTGACACGCGCGACATGCGCGAGGCGAGTGTAGTCTTTTGATAGGCTATTTTCATGATACAACCTCTCCGTGTTGAGCGATTGGCAAGGCATACAACTCGGACTTCTACCGCTGTCTACCTGTCACGTTTTAACTGGAAGTCCCTGTTCCTATCGAAATTTCCAGTGTCTGACGGTTGAAAATGCAATACGTCGACTTCATCATCGCATAGGCTTCACGTGGTTACCTGAAGATGCCTAATCACAATACGTTTGAGTCATGCCTTACCAATGAACACACGAAATTCCAGGCTCCCCATCAAGGCTACCGCGCACTTGCGATCACTAGTAGAGGGAATTCTATTTCTTATGACCTGTGTATTATCAAGCATTGAGCCAGGACTATGGCAGTCTGCAGACCAGGCTTGGTACACGGAGGTCTCGACACGCGCGTGACACAGCGGGTACGTGGCATGAGTACGCTAACGCGCTACTGCTACTAGAGCAGCATTATATCTATCAAGAGATTTAACACGAAGCTTCTCAATGCCACAAACGGCAGAGAGGTGCTCAGTGCTTCACGGGCACGGTAACTGCTTGAGGTAGTGAAGTGTGTCCCATGTGAAGGACAGCATAAGTTGTACAGCAGGAAGCTTTACCCAGAGCAGGCAGTGCAAGAACAACAAACAATCCCCTCCCAAAGAACCTCATTAAACCCTGACAACACACCCCACGCACCCTTGCGGCTCGACAGCAGGTCTCGTTTCAGCGGCCGAGGATGGGAAACTGGACACCCGGATAGTTGCCTCCAAGTGCACTACCACTTACTAATTCCACGAGACCTCATCAAGATGACACGCTGCGGCGGATATATAAATTCCGTCAAATACCGACTGCCGTAGGCTCCTTGGTCGATTTTGACACGAAGCTCCAAGGTTGAGTGCATGTGAGTTACAAAACATCTTTGTGGGGGACTCGTGAGTACTCCATCTACACAGTCGATCTTAGCACAGTTGTTCTAGTCATTAATTAATCTCTGGGTGACTGATCTCACGACTCCTTTGAAAAGGGTACGCAATACGTGCCCATCGTGCATTCCTAAGCGGGACTAATTTCGGTTGTCCAAGTCAACTGCATACACCGTTGCGAGGCGAAACTAGACAGCCAGCATCACTGCAAGGCATCCTCTCTCTTGGCGCACTACAACGATCCTAAAATTGGCTGCTGTGCCTCCGTGGACGTTTTTTCAACAAGGCGGTGCGTGAAAAGCAGGGGTGGGATATGTAACTTTTCCACAAGGCGTTTTTGCGTAGCATTGTGTTTTGCCACATCATCATTTTCTCCCGTCCTCCCCCGTTCTCCCCCGTTCAGTACCTACCCCCGTACACATAAATACCTGGGACAAGTCCGTCTAAGTAGCCACATTTGCTAAGTTACCGGTACCGCTCGTCGCACCTGATTTTCTCCTTTTGTTCCCCTTTATCCGCGCCAGTTCTACTCTCCACTCTATTCAAACCATTCGCAGTCATTATGGGATGCGCTCAGAGCCAACCAGGCGTTAAGGATTCTCGCCTTTCCGACCACCAAGTCGCCAACCTCGTAACTCCTACGTCGAGACCCCACCTTGGCGAAGCC